>JAPFFP010041804.1:0-14792 GCA_026153255.1 Solanum medicagineum | reverse complement strand
TATATTACAAGTATTTTCATGTGTTGATGATCATCATAAACTTGATTTTCTAAATTATATACTTTTCATGAGTAGCTGTATAACCTTATATGTTATTTTGTGAAAGCATGAATGAATGAACCTAGGGATGGAGTCTAAAGCCTTGACTTGAGTGTGTTGATTGTAATCCTGATATGAGTATGAGGCTCAGTTAATTGAGCTTGATGATCCCATGAGTATTTGTAAGTAAGTTCTAGAGTCTTATTTAAATGACTTCCTCTTAATGATGATCTAACTGCTTGAGTTATTCAATGAACACTAAGTTGATGGCGTTGATTGAGATGCTAGGTCGAAAGGCCCTGTTAAGTTGATTTAATGAGTTGATGAGAGTCTCTATGAGACTAATTGAGATGATGAGTGCCTCTACAAGGCTAATTGGGATGATTTGATTGAGATGAGGAGTTTTATGAACATTGAGTCCTGGGAGGAGTATAGAGCACCAAAATAAGTAATAGTAAGTCTAACTTGCACTGATTAACTACGTAGTCAAACATAGGTGAGGATAGAACTATTACATTGAGGTTCCCTATTGAGTTAATGTCCCTGAAAGCAATAGAGGACTTGTTGAGGCTAAATCCCTAGTGGATCTGGTTTGTTCTTTACCTGGCAAGTGTGGAACAACTGTGAAAACATCAATAGGATTGTTGTACAATCATTAGCTCATAAGTGGTTCTTACCGGATATGAGAAACTCCCAGATAGGATCCCACATTGATAGTTCTCTGAGTTGAGTTGAGTTAGGTTATATTGAGTTCAATTAAGTTGAGTTGAGTTGATTGATGAGGTTTGATTTGTTGATAGGTCACTTGTGTACTCTTTATTCTTGTTTTAGATAGACATTTTATATTTTTATTGAGTATCTCCTGAGTTGATGTTATTTCTGTATTATTCTACTTGTTTCTGTTTCATTCAGCCATTTTACATACTTGTACATTCCATGTACTAACGTTCCTTTTGTACTGCATCATTTTATGATACAGAGGCATGTACTATAGATCATCAACCAGCTCACTGTTGAGGATCTTTGCATTCAGCTGAGTTTGTGAAACTCCCTTACTTCGGAAGATCCTGCTTTATTTTTATCTAGCTTATTAGAGTTAGACTTGAGTTAGCTTTACTTTTGAGTTGAGGTAGCCATGGGTCTGTCATTGGCACCATTTGATAGTGATTGAGGCTTCATAGTCTAAAGTTGCGTTATTAATATTGAGACTCTATTGACCTAATTTTTCCCTACTAGCCTATTTATTTAATATATTATTTGAGACATCAGATTCGCCCATTATTGTTTTAGCCTTCTGTTGATTGATAGAGTTTTTTGAATGAATGTGATGATGCCAAGTGGTTCGCTTAGGGATTAGCAATAGTCTATGAGTGTAGGCCACGCCTAGGGTACCCTCCCGGGCATGATAAACTTGGTATTATAGCACAGAGCTTAAGTGTACTAGGGAGTCTATGAAGCCGTGTCTAGTAGAGTCTTGTTTATGGGTGTATTGTGTACCAAACTTCATAAACAGGAGGCTATAGGACATTAGGAATGGTTTCACTTCTTTCATGATCTAATTCATGCGATAGAGTTAAAACTCTATCAAATTCTCTTCTAATTCATGCACTACACGTTGCAGAGTTGTGATCATGCCTCCGAGAAGAGCTGCCAAAGGTAGAGGGCATCCTACTAGACAAAATGTTAACCCACCCGAGCCTCAAGGACACGTGGAGCTCGTGGATCCACGTATCCCAATTGAGCAGCCCCCACAAGCTGAGATTTCAAATGTTGAGCTTCGCCAAGCTATCCATACTCTAGCCTAGGATGTCACAACATTTTCTGTAAGGCAAGAAGCAGTAGATAAGATGCATAGGACACATCTAGAGTCTGGGAACTTTTAGGATGAATCCGCCTAAGTTCACAGGGTCTGCATCAAATGAAGATCCTAAGACTTACATGGAGGAGCTTCAAAAGGTGTTCTAGATGATGTATATGGGTGATGTTGATAAAGTTGAACTAGATGCCTACCATTTTAAGGGTGTGGCCAGGCTATGGTTTAAACAATAGAACAAGAGTAGAGGAGAGGAAGCCCCATTGATAACTTGGATAGTGTTCGAGGAAGCCTTCTTGGTTCGTTTCATTCCAAGAGAACAGATGGAGGCCAAGGTACGAGAGTTTTTGAATTTGTACAAGCCTCTATAACTATGCAAGAGTATGGGCTTAAGTTCACCTAGCTCTCTCGCTATGCTTCGAATATGGTTGCTGACATGAGGAAGAGAATGGGGATGTATGTGGACAGGTGAATAAAGGGCCAAAGAAAGATAGAAGTGGAGCTGTGCTTGTGAGCGACATGGACATCGGGAGGTTGATGTCTTATATGCAATAAGATGATGAGGAAAGACAACGCGACAGGGAGTAGTTCAGAAATAAAAGGGCCAAGACATCCAACCATGAGGTTGGAAAGAGAGGGAATGGTAACAGATTCCAGTCAGGGCCAGCAACATCATTTCCCAGTTCATTTATGCCCAAAAACAGGAATGATCAGAGGTCTCAGAATTTGGGAGCCTAGGGATATCAGTAATAGACTAGTGTGGCTCAAGGTTCACAGGGTAAGCCACCATGTGATAAGTGTGGCAGATTACACTTGGGTAGATGCCGTGAGGGGAGTGATGCATGTTTTAAGTATGGCCAAGTGGGTCGCTATCAGAGAGAGTGTCCAAAGTGGGCTGAGCTCAATCTTGTGCACCATCCCTGCCAGTGAAAGGAACCTAGAAAGATACTAGGCCAAGCACAAGCAGAGTTACAAACCGTTTATATGCCATGGGTAGTCACCAAGATCAGGAGAAATCCCTTGATGTTGTGAAGGGTATGATTCGAGTCTTTACTCTTCATTGTTACAAGTTGACGGATCTGGGTGCCACATTGTCATTTGTAACTCCTTATGTTGCCAGTAGATTTGATAGAAACGCTGCGAATCTTCTTGAACCCTTTGATGTTTCTACTCTAGTGGGTGAGTTTATTCTAGTTGAGAGAATATATAGAGATTATGTGGTGTCCATCTATCATAAGGATACTCTTGTTGTTTTGTTTGAGTTAAAGATAATTAATTTTGATGTAATCCAAGGCATGGATTGGCTCCACGTCTATTATGCCTCCATCGACTGTAGAGCCCAAAACATTAAGTTCTAATTCTCGAATAGACTAGTTCTAGAGTGGAAGGTTGATTCCATTGTACATAAAGGGAAGTTTATCTCCTACCTTAAGGCTCGAAAGCTAATTTCTAATGGCTGTGTCTATCACCTCGTGCGACTTAAGTCTGATGATGTTGAGTCTCCAACTCTTGAGTCAGTCCCAATTGTGAATGAGTTTCCTGAAGTGTTTCCTGAGGATCTGCCTGGAGTCCCTCTTGATAGGAAGATTGCCTTTGGGATTGACGTTCTTCCCCATGCCCATCCTATCTCAATTCCACCTTACAGGATGGCCCCCACTGAGTTGAAAGAGTTGAAAGAGCAGTTGAGAGATTTGTAAGAGAAGGGCTTTATTAGGCCTAGTGTTTCTCCTTAGGGTGCCACTGTCCTATTTGTGCCAAAGAAAGATAGGTCTCGCAGAATGTGTATCGATTATAGGAAATTAAATAAGGTCATAGTAAATAATAAATATCCTCTCCCCAGGATAGATGACCTGTTTGACAAACTTCAGGGTGCCTCTTGTTTCTTTAAAAATGGACCTTAGATCTGGCTACCATCAGTTGAAAGTGAGGAAATATGATATTCCATAAACAACCTTTAGAACTAATAACAGTTTTGAGTTCTTGGTCATGTCCTTTCGGTTGACAAATGCACTTGCAGCCTTCATGGACTTGATGAATAGGGTATTCAGACAATATCTTGATATGTTTGTGATCCTGTTCATCAATGATATATTAGTGTATTCGAGAGATGAGGAGGAGCATGCCAACCACCTCAGAGTTGTCCTCCAAACTCTTAAGGACCACGAGTTGTATGCAAAGTTCTCGAAATGTGAGTTTTGGCTCAAGTTAGTGGCTTTCCTATGCCATATTATTTCGGGTGATGGTATTCAAGTAGATGCCTAAAAGATTGAAACGATTATGAACTGGCCCAGACCGACCTCTCCTACTAACACAAGAAGTTTCTTGGGGTTGGTGGGCTATTACCTCAGATTTGTTGATGGATTTTCCTCCTTATTTGCACCATTGACCAAATTGACTCAGAAGAAGGTCAAATTTTAGTGCTCTGATGAATGTGAGAAGAGTTTCTAAGAGTTGAAGACTAGACTGACTACTGCACCAGTTTTAACCTTGCTCGATGGGACAAGGGGCTTTGTGATATATTGTGAGGCATCAAGAGTTGGATTGGGTTGTGTTCTAATGCAGAGAGGAAAAGTGATAGCCTATGCCTCCAGACAACTTAAGATTCATGAGAGGAACTATTACACCCATGATCTTGAGTTGGCAGTGGTGGTGTTTGTACTTAAAATCTGGTGGCACTACTTATATGGAGTGCATGTGGATGTGTTCACTGACCACAAGAGCTTACACTATGTCTTCACTCAGAAAGAGCTCAACCTGCGATAGAGGAGATGGTTGGAGTTGCTCAAGAATTATGACATGAGCATTCTCTACCACCGAGGTAAACCTAACATTGTTGCTGATGCTCTTAGCAGGTTGTCAGTTGGTAGCACGAACCATGTTGAGGAGGGAAAACAGGAGTTAGTGAAGGAAATGCATCGATTGGCTCAATTAAGGGTTTAGCTTGAAGAGAATGATGAGGAGGAGTCAATGTTTAGAATGGGTCTGCTTCATCTTTAGTGGAAGAGGTGAAAGAAAAGCAAGACCAAATTCCTATCATACTCCAATTGAATGAGGCTATTCATAAAGAAAAAGTGATGTATTTCTCCAAAAGGGGAGATGGAGTGTTGAGATACAAGAGTAGATTGTGCGTTCCCGATGTTCATGGTGTTAGAGATAGAATCATGGCTGAAGCCCATAGCTCAAGATAGTCCATTCATACTGGCTCTACCAAGATGTACCATGACTTCAGGGAAGTCTATTGGTGGAGTGGAATGAAGAGAGATATTCCTGAGTTTGTTTCTAAGTGCCCGAATTTCTAACAAGTTAAAGTTGAGCATCAAAGGCCATGTGGATTAGCTCAGAACTTTGAGATTCCAGAATAGAAGTAGGAGATGATTAATATAGACTTCATTACTGGTCTACCTATATCTCGAAAGCAACATGTGATTGTGGATAGGATGACCAAATTAGCTCACTTCTTAGCAATTAAGACAACTAACACTTCAGAGGAGTATGCCAAATTATACACCTGTGAGATTGTAAGGTTGCATGGAGTTCCCTTGTCCATCATCTCGGATAGAGGAACTCAATTCACCCCCCAATTTTGGAGATCCTTTCAGAAGGGATTGGGTACTAAAGTGAATCTGAGTACAACCTTTCATCTTTTGATAGATGGCCTGGCGGAACGTACAATTCAAACATTAGAGGACATGTTGAGAGCCTGTGTCCTTGACTTCAAAAGAAATTGGGATAATCAGTTACCATTGATTGAATTTGCATATAACAATAGTTATCTTGCAAGCATTCAGATGGCTCCCCATGAATCTTTGGAAACATAGATCACCAATTGGGTGGTTCGAGGTTGGAGAAGCCGAGTTGATTGGACGTGATCTTGTCCACCAATTGATGGAGAAGTTAAAGGTCATTAAAGAGAGGTTGAAGACTGCACAGAGTTGCCAGAAATCTTACACCGATGTGAGGAGAAGAGACTTAAAGTTTGAGGTAAATGATTGGGTGTACTTAAAAGTATCACCTATGAAGGGTGTCAGAGATTTGGGAAAAAGGAGAAATTGAGTCCTCGCTATATTGTCCCCTATCAGATTATGAAGAGGATTGGGAAGGTTGCTTATGAGTTAAAGTTTCCTTCCGAGTTAGACGCAATTCATCCTATGTTCCATGTCTCGATATTAAAGAAGTGCTTGGGAGATCCTGCCTTGGTGATCCCATATGAGAGTATTAGAGTAAAGATAGCTTGTTCTACAAAGAGATTCCGGTCCAAATCCTTGATGGTCAGGTTCGTAATTTAGAACCCAAGTGTGCCTCATGCAAAATCTTGTGGAGAAATCAATTCGTTGAGGAAGAGATGAGAGCTAAATCTGTGCATTTATTCATACTTGATGATGAGAATGTTGAAGGTAATATCCTTACCCTTGACTTAAATTGAATTGTCTATTCCTGAGTTAATGTATCTAATCCTGAGTCAGAGTAGAGATTGTTGAGATTGATGAGGAGTCAAGAGTTTGATTGATTGAGTTAGTACCGAGAGGATTCTTGATTGTTATTTGTGCTTGATGTCCATCCTTACTCATCACCCGAGGACAAATGATTCCTAGGGAAAATGATGTAACACTCGGTAAATTATCAAAATACCCCTAAGAAGAGAGCTGTGCGAACAATGCAACTTCCTATGCTCTGATGGCAAATCCGAGGCCAGAATTGCGATCAGCATGAAAAATTCAGTAAGTAAGTGGTCTTAGTTGATTTTTAAAGCAACCGAATCAAAAGATGATTTTTTGATCCAAAAATGATTTCAAGGATAAGTGCGCGACAGGTGTGCGAAGTGCACCTAATGCGGACTTACACTTAAATTTAGTCCAAATATTTTCTAGGGGATTAGAAAACTTGATCGGAGAATTATTAAAGAAAATCCCCTTTAGGATACCTAGTCTGCATCGTGGACTAGCCTCCCTGAGGTAAAGTCTTTTTTCAACCTTTCGTGAGGGGCATTCCATACCTTTTCCAACTCATCCTAAACTTAAAACTTGATCTAAATGGGCCGTTTTAACGTAAAAAGGGTTTTAACTCCCGTTCCTACGCCTTTCTAAGTTCTTGAAAAGACCAGGGCTAAGGACAATAGAAGGGGAGTGAGGAATTGAAGAGTTTAAGGAGAGTTCTTCGAAGTTGATTGTCAAAAGCTTCACAAGGTATGTAAGGTTAAACTAAAGTATGGAATTATTCTTTCATGTGCCTCTATTGATGGTAATAGAGGAGTTGAGAGTCCAATGATCTACATACATGCTTCTTGAATGCTTTCTTGTATATATATATTACAATTATTTTCATGTGTTGATGATCATCATAAACTTGATTTCCTAAATTATATAATTTTCATGAGTTACTGTATAACCACATATGTTATTTTGTGAAAATATGCATGAATGAACCTAGGGATAGAGTCTAGAACCCTTACTTGAGTATGTTGATTGTGATCCTAATGTGAATATGAGGTTGAGTTAATTGAGCTTGATGATCCCATGAGTATTCATAATTGAGTTCTAGAGTTTTGTCTAAATGACTTCCTTATAATGATGATCTAACTGCTTGAGTTATTCAATGAACACTAAGTTGATGCGTTGATTGAGATGCTAGGCCGAAAGGCCCTGTTAAGTTGATTTAATGAGTTGATGAGAGTCTCTATGAGACTAATTGAGATGATGAGTGCCTCCACAAGGCTAATTGAGATGATGAGTGCCTCCACAAGGCTAATTGAGATGATTTGATTGAGATGAGGAGTTTTATGAGCATTGAGTCCTGGGAGGAGTATAGAGTACCGAAATAAGTAAGAGTAAGTCTAACTTGCACTGATTAACTACGTAGTCAAAGCAGGTGAGGATAGAACTATTACATTGTGGTTCTCTCTTGAATTAAAGTCCCTGAAAGCAATAGAGGACTTGTTGAGGCTAGATCCCTAGTGGACCAATTAATTCTTTACCTGGCAAGTACGGAACGACATTGACAATATCAGCGGGATCGTTGTACAACCACTAGCTAATAAGTGATGATTGTTGCCGGATAAGAGAAACTCCTAGATAGGATCCCATACTGATAGTACTCTAAGTCGAGTTGATTTGATTTGAGGTGAGTTCAATTGAGTTGAGTTTTGTTGATTGATGAGGTTTCATTAGTTGATGCGCCACTTGTCTACTCTTTATTCTTGCTTTAGATAGATATTTGACATTTTGATTGGATATCTCTTGAGTTGATATTATTTCTATATTATTCTACCTATTTCTATTTCATTCATCCATTTCACATACTCGTACATTCCATATACTGACCTCCCCTTTGGTCTCCATCATTTTACAATGTAGAGGTAGGTACTAAAGATCGTCAACAGGCGCACCGTTGAGGATCTTTGCATTTAGCTAAGTTGGTGAGCATCCTTTACTTTGGAGGATCCTACTTTATTTTAATCTAGCTTATTAATAGCTAGACTTGAGTTAGCTTTACTTTTGAGTTGAGGTAGCCATGGGCCTGTCGTTGTCACCATTTGATAATGATATAGGAATTTTGTCTTTAGATTGGGCAAACATTTTAAGAAGTGTAAGATGTCATTGTGGATTTAAACATGGACATCTCCAGACTCATGGTATATACACAACAAGTTGAAGAGGAAAAGAAAAAAGATAGGGAGGAACGTATAAGTACAAAACCCTAGTTAGTAGGAAATGAGCCTAGCCAGCATAAGCAAGGTAAGAGGGAAAGGTCTTTTTTCTATAAGAGGTCTTCGAGCTATGCACCATCCATAATGAGTGCACCAGCATAAAACAACAGGTATGACAAAAAAGCATAGAGTCACCTAAGTTTCTAAGCTCAAGTTTCATAATCCCAAGGAAATGTGACCCAAGGTTATTAGGGGAAGTTTTCTTATGGAAAGTGTCTAAGCTTCACATAGGGGAGTGTTCAGAGGGGAATAACGGATACAATAAGTGTGATTAAATACACCATATGCCGAAGGAGTGTTGGATGTTGAGACCAAAGGAGAGAGATAGCAAGGCGCAATCTTCTTTGGCAACACTATGGATTTGAACTAACCATAAGGTGCTATATCACGTGTAGGGAGGAGCATAAACTGCCTTTATGCCATAGCGAGTCTCCGGGATTAGGAAAACTCACTAGATATTATCACTAATTTGCTTTGATTCTACTATTTTCATTGTTATTCTTTACTTGATCTAGGTTCCACTTTATATTTTATGACCCATTAAGTGGTTGACAAGTTTGAAATATTTCTTGAGTTCTCCTTGGGTGTCACGACCCAACCTTTAAGGTCATGATGGCACCTGTTAGATCTTACCTACAAGCATGCCAACTAAAATGCCTCACATGTGGTTCAGAATGCCCCATAATCATAATCTCCATATATCTCAAAATCCGTGCGTGATTTCAAGAATCCGACTTCATATTCTTGATCGGGGGTAAAATTAAGTGGGAAATGTATATAATCTGGATTTTAGATGACCCCTAGCGAAAAATAATTTTTGCTAATTTTTTACTTCTAGTGGCTATTTGCGCCGTGGCTGCGACGCGCCAGGGGCGCAGAGCAGTGTATTTGGTTAGGCGCGATAGTTTAGTGTTGTGCTCGGGACACGGACCAGTGTATTATTTTCCTTGGTTTTTCTGTTTCGGCCAAGGGCATTGGGGGCATAGCACCATGCTCACTTAAGAGTGAAATCACCCATACTTAGCCATTTTTCAACTATATAACTCACAAAACCCTCTCTCAAATCCCTCTAAGAAATTCTCTAATTCAAATTGAAGAATCTTAAGCTCTATTTTGGAACTCAAGGATTCATTTCAAGCTCTAAGGCTACTTCAAGTTCACCTTAAGGAATTCAAGGTTTAAGGTACGTGGGTTTCATCCACTGTGTCCTTTCACCCATAGAGCCCAACCTTCCCTTTTCATGAAAATTGCATGTTTTTAAGTTCTGTTACCTATGGGTATATCTTATTATGGATTATGAATATAATTTATGTTGCAGTTCTATGAAGTATTGATTGATTATGCATAACTATCTATTTCAAGCTTACTCCATGAATTGATTATGTATATTGAGACTATGCATGTTTTGAGCTATGAAACATGAATTATCATGAGCTTTTGTAAAGGATTTCAAGGTACCCTACATAAGGGTTTTACTATATGTTGGTGTTGATTTGCATAAAGTTTACTCATCTTATTTCACCCTTGAATTGCATGATTTTGAACAAGCATCATGAACCCACCATGTGTTTGATAAAATGACATGACAAGAATTCTCAAAGTTATTGATGATCTATTGCATGATTTACAAGTCAAGTGACTTCATGATGAATAAGGGCTTTCAAGTATGTATTGAATTCATGAAAAGTACCTAAGATCTTACAAGTATCATGTTAATCCCTATTTCAAGAATTTTATCTCTTGTGAGCCATTCATGTTAAAGTAAGGGTTCATGTATGATTATGATCTATTCTCATGTTCAAGTAGGCCCACTACTACAGGTCAATCATATTTATGAGCTAATCTAGTCATGTTCTTACATGCTATTCATGATATGATTAAAGTATGATTATTTTAAGTAATCCGTGGGATTTGATTTAGCACTGATTGAGGCTTAAGATGGGGGCTCGACTCAAGCGGACCTTATATAAAGTCTTTAGTCTCTAAACGATGTACCACAACAGGATTATTATTATTAAACTTGCTATACTAGTGGATCTATCTAGTTCATGTTATCAAGTTTGGTTTTCCTTGGCAAGTAAAACACACTTCGCCGGGGGGTGTCATGCCCGATCACCTGAACCGAGGGGGTGTCAGCACTGGAGTCCAAGTTGTAGGTGCTTGGTCTATGTCAATTGAGGTCACTTCCCACACACACACATATACACACACACACACACATACACACATACGCACGCGCACACACGTACACACACACATATATATATAATGCAAGATGAATGATTTACAAGCATGTTTTACTATGAGCATTGATCATGCATGCCCATATTGAGATTATATATTGTTTATGATTATGCATTAGTACGTTTGAATGTAATAAATATACGGGATGCAATGCAACAAAACATAAGCCATATATATATATAATGTAAGATGAATGATTTACAAGCATGTTTTACTATGAGCATTGATCATGCATGCCATATTGAGATTATATATCCATTGTTTATAATTATGTATCTTGGTTGTATTGGCTTATGTGTTGTTGCATTGCATCCCACATACTTAGTACATTCAAATGTACTAATGCATAATCTGTGCATACATGATATTACCATGTAGGGACTGGAGCACCTTTTTAGCATCCTCCATGTTGCTAGTTCGGTACTTCGGAGATAGGCATTGGTGAGTCCTTAAGTCCAAGGACACTATCTATATTACTCTTGCTATTTTGAGACTTTTTTTTGTTGAACAACTTTTATTATGAGGGTGAGCCCGGAAAGTGTCTTGGCCCCCGCTCCATTCCAAGTTAGAGATGTTCTTGGATATTATGATGTACTTATGCTATGAGCTTGACTCTTTTATGCTTCTATGAATATCAACATTTCCTTTAGTTCCACTTCTCTTTTTATTATATCTGTTGCTGTTATTTATCTTGCTTCCGCGACCAAAGATGTGTGATTGATATGCTAAGAGGCTTGTTTGGTGTCCCTACGGGTTCCCATTCACCGTGTCAAGTCTAAGCCCTAGGCTTAGGTAGTGACAAACTTGGTATCAGAGCACTAGGTTGTTAATGGTCCTCGAAAATCCAACACATCACGTCAATTTAAGTCTTATTCATGGTTGTGAAGTGCGCCACAACTATGAAGGGAGGCTATGACGCATTTTAGGAAATGTTTCACTTCTTCATGGTCTATATTGTGCTTTAGGTGTATCTATAAGGCTTTTACCCCAATAAATGCTCTTGTTTCCTTCTAGATCATGCCGATTCCAAGGAAATACTAAGGAGAGCCCGTACTCCCGAGTTGATGTTCTTGTTTCCTTCTAGATCATGCCGATTCCAAGTAAATACTAAGGAGAGCCCGTACTTCCCAGGAGCAACTGGCCCCTCCCGCTCCTCAAGCTCCTCAAGATGGAGGGGTATCCCAAGAAGAGTTCCGAGAGGCTATCACAATGTTGGTCTTTGCTATGACTATCAAAATGAACCAAGGGGCCCAAGCATCATGCTCCCACTCCAGCCTCTAGGGCGAGGGATTTCACAAGAATGAACCCACTGTAGTTCCATTGATCCAAGCCGGAAAAGGATCCCCAAGAGTTCATCGGTGAGGTATATAAAGTGCTATCTATCATGGGGGTCAATTTGGAAGAGAAAGTGGAGTTAGTGGCCTACCAACTCAAAGGTGTGGCACAAATTTGGTTCACCCAATGGAAATTGGAGAGGAGAGATGATAATGCTATTCCTTTGGAGGAGTTCAAACCCGCATTCCTCAATCGGTTCTTTCCTATCGAGTTAAGAGAAGCTAAGATGATAGAGTTTATGAACCTTAAGTAAGGTTCCATGAGTGTGAGGGAGTATCCCCTTAATTTCAACAAGCTTTCCAAGTATACTCCACATTTGGTGCCCGACCATAGAGCTAGAATGAACAAATTTGTGTCAGGAGTGTCTGACTTAGTTAATGAGGAGTGTTGTACCGCCATGCTAGTGGTTGATATGGATTTGTCCCATCTCATGACATATGCTGAGCAAGTAGAGGGGGGAAAACTTAGAAAAAGAAGAAGTGATGAGTCCAAAAGGGCTCATTTTGAAGGTCTTTTCCAAGTTCAATGGGTGGTTTATTTCCTCAAGGCCACAAGTTCCAAGGCCAAAGGTCTTCCAATGCTCCTTACAAGAGATTTGCTAATGATAATCAAAGATTTCAAGGTGGTAATGGTGGGATGACTCACCCTAAGTTCCAAAGATTTAGTAGAAACCATAGTGGCCTATGCTTGAGAAACTTCAATGCTTGCTTTGGTTGTGGTGAAGTGGATCACAAGGTTATTGATTGTCCTCATGTTCAAAATAAAGGTAAAGATGGTTGTCCACAAGGCCAAGGTGCTAATGCGAGTCCAAGGGCAAAGGGAGGCCAACATGGGGGTACTCTAAGGCAAAATAGATTCTATTCTCTTCAAGGAAGGCAAGCGGTGGATGAGATGCTCGATGTCGTCATCAGTATGTTAAAGGTTTTTGATTTTGATGTCTATGTATTGATAGATCCGGGTGCCATTGTTTCTTTCATTACTCCTTTTGTTACCAAAAAGCTTCATGTGAGTCTGGAATTGTTGTATGAACCGTATGAAGTGTCTAACCCCGTTAGTGAGTCCATTGTTGCAAAACAAGAGTCTATAGAAATTGTCCCATGTTCATATTGCATAAAGTCTTACCTTGTGATTTTGTTTAATTAGATATGGTGGATTTTGATGTCATTCTTGGGATGGTTTGGCTACATGCATATTATGCTTCTATTGATTATAGAACCCTTAGGGTTAAATTTTAATTTTCTAACGAGCCTATCCTTGAGTGGGATAGTCGTGATGTGGTGGTCAAAGGTAGATTCATTTCTTGTCTTAGAGCCCAAAAGTTGATTTCTAAGGGTTTCCTTTATCATCTTGTGAGGGTTAACGATGTAGAGTCCAAAGTCCTTCCTATTGAGTCGGTTTCGATGGTTAATGAGTTTTTTGATGTCTTTCCCGATGAGCTTCCCGGTGTTTCTCCCAAAAGGAAAATAGACTTTGGTATAACCGTCCTTCCCAATATTCAACCCATTTCTATTCCCCCTTAGCGTATGGCCTCGGTGGAATTGAAGGAGTTGAAGGACCAATTGAGGGATTTGTTGGAGAAGGGTTTCATAAGGCCTTGTAAGTCACCTTGGGGTGCACCGGTGTTATTTGTGAAGAAAAAAATGGTTCTCTTAGAATGAGCATTGATTACCAACAACTTAATAAGGTTAACATAAAGAACAAGTACCCTTTACCAAGGATTAATGACCTTTTTAATCAAATACAAGGGTCTAGTCACTTTTCTAAGATTGACCTTCGGTCCAGATACTACCAAATGAAGGTGAGGAAGTGTGATATTCCCAAAGTGGCTTTTCGGACTAGGTATGGGCACTTTAAGTTTGTGGTTATATCCTTTGGATTGGCGTATGCACCGACTATATTTATGGATCTCATGAATATGGTCTTTAAAAACTACCTTGACATGTTTGTGGTAGTCTTTATTGATTATATATTGATTTATTCCCAGAGTGAGGAAGAGCATGTGATCACTTAAGGGTGGTATTGAAATCTTGAGAATGGAAAGGTTGTTTCCTATTGGTTAAAAGAGGTTGCTTTTCTATGGCATGTGGTATCAGGTGATGGCATTAAGGTGGATCATAAGAAGACGGAGGTGATAAAAAATTGGCCTAGACCGTTGACTCTATCGAATATTAAGAGTTTCTTGGGTTTAGCGGGTTACTACTGGAGGTTTGTGAATGCTTTTCTTCTATTGCTTCCCCTATGACAAAGTTGACTCAAAAGAAGGCAAAATTTGTGTGGACTAATGAATGTGAAAAGAGTTTCCAAACTTTGAATGATAAGATTGTCTTTGTTCCTATCTTGGCTCTACCGGAAGGATTGGGAGGGTTTGTGGTATATTGTGATGCCTCAAGAATTGGTTTGGGGTATATTTTGATGTAAAATGGCAAGGTGATAGAATATGCCTCTAGGAAACTTAAGGTGCATGAGAAAAATTATCTCACCCATGATCTTGAATTAGCGGCCGTGGTATTTGCTTTGAAAATTTGGCGTCATTATTTGTATAGAGTTCATGTTGATGTATTTACCAACCATAAGAGTCTCGAATATGTGTTCACCCAAAAAGATCTTAACTTGAGACAAAGAAGGTGGTTAGAGCTCCTTAAAGATTATGATATGATT
>JAPFFP010041803.1:4017-14793 GCA_026153255.1 Solanum medicagineum | reverse complement strand
CAAATAGATGAAATGAGACTTGAAAGTTCATCTTGTCGAATACCACTAAATGACTTGACCATCTTCCCACTAAGAAGTTCTACAATACAAATTTTACGCATTTGTCTCCAGTATTCACCATACTCACTAAATACAATATCTTTATTATTGTAAAATATGATGTTCGTGGATACAAATTGTGGCCTACTAGCAAAAGCGAGATCATGAGTTCTCAAAACTTCTTGTGCAATAGTAGGTGATGATATGACCACAGTAGGAATTTCTCCGAGTTGTAAGTACATAATAGGCCCATACCTTTGTGCTAAATTTCTAAGAACGCGATGTGGAAGTTGTCCTCCTTTGATCAAGTGGTGCAAACTTCCAATAAAGGGAAGTCTCCATGGACCTGGAGGCAACTTTTGTTTTTTGTTTTTACTCCATTGTCTAACTACAATAACAAGGGAGGACAAGAAGAGAAGCAATGCAACTAAGTTAAAAAGAGAAGAATACATCTTTATTGAGTATTTCTTTCATGTAACATTAGTTACTCTTATAGTGGCCAAATATCCAAATGACATAATGATATGTGCTAAAGTAGTACATAAAATAAATCAAACATGGCATAGTGTGAGTTCATATTGAATCTTTGGCCTCATCTATTTTGTCACGTTATTAATGATCATATCTTAATTAAAATCAACTAATCTTTTTTTAAAATTATATATGACACAAAAAATAGGAAACATGTGATTGACAGTAGGAATGCATGTCAATGGTTTGATTTGATTAGTTGTTTTTCCAAAAAACAAAAAAATAATTATTATTATTATATCATATCAATATGTTGATTACTTAATCAAAATTAAACATTTTGATTGTCTATTTCATCTTAGTTTCTTTTGATATTGTTGCTGATAATTACTTTGGATTGTTACGTAAGAATCGTATGTTATTAGGATGTTTTATTTGTCACATAAAATATTACTGAGATATAGAGGATCTTTCGAAAAAAAAAGAGAGCAAACATTTGAAACATAATAAGGCAAAAAAAAGTTATAGTTTGCTAAATTACGATTTATAGCTACATATTATAAGAGAGATGAGCGAGATCGAGAGAGGGAAGAGAGATGCGAATTGTATATGTATATTTGTCAAATTTTATGTGTATATCTGTCAAATAATTGTATATGTATAACTGATATACATATATACATTCATGTATTTGTCAAGCGAGAGTGGGAGCGAAATGGAGAGAGGGAGGAGTGAGGCGAGCGAGAGAGTGTAGAGAGCGGAGAGAGACGAATTGTATATGTGTATCTGTCAAATAATTGTATATATGTAATTGGTATACATATGTATTTGTATATCTAGCAAGAGATTGCACAGAGAGAAGTGAGAGAGGTGAAGAGAAGAGAGAGAAAATAGCGATAAAATTCTAACTACAGCTATAAATTATAATATTTTCAAATTATAGTGATATAATATAAATATATATAACATATGTTTGCCTAATTATGTAATTTTGGGATATAAGACGGAAAATGTTGGTTTTAGATTATACTATATATAAATGCTCCTTTAGTACAATAAGTTAGTCATCGTGATAGCCCCAACTGTCCACTACCAAAATAGTCTTTACAAAGAACAAATACTTTAATCTTAAAATGATTGTTGAGTTGGTGATTAAAAAAATTAGTTGAAAAGATATAAAGTTTATAAATGAGAAGGGTTCAAGGAGATGCGAGGTCCTTGTTATGGTGACTAATAATCTTGTCGAGTTATTTACAAATATTAATTAAAGATAGAATGATTTGAGAGATTTTTATATGTAAAAATTGTAAAATTGTAAAATTGTACATTTTTAGGGCTCTAATTATATTTTTTTGTCATCCTTTCAAAATATTTATCATTTTGTTACAATTATTTATTAAAGTGTGATTTTAGTTTTTTTTGATTTATTTTTATTTGGTATAATTTTGTGTGTGTACTTGTAAGATATAAATTTATTAATGGTCATATCATGTTGATAAATTTTTTCAAATAGAAAAGTTGCTTTTTGGACTGATTTGACAATTTCCGTACACTTTGCATTTTCAAATAAAAGTACTATTTTTTTTCTGATTACTTGGACATTGAGTTTTCAATACTCAACTGCTTCATCTTCCTAACCCTTCTTCCCCTTTTTCTTTTTCAGCCATTTGTTGATTTTAATTTTTCCTTTCTGTTCTCCCCCCATTTTATTTTAGTCTTGTAGTGATTTTTGTTTGGGTTTCGTAGTCGCGAACATGCCGGTTTCCGGCGACAAAACCCCCGTACGTAAGAGTCCTCGATTAAACACGGAGCCAATTTGTTTGGATACCACACCCGTACAATCATCCAGGCCCACTTTTAATTTAAATATTTTTACTCCGTCTCCGGTCCGTAAAAAAATGTCATTGCTGGCACTTTTAATGTCATTGTTATTGAATCTTCAAAGAAGAAGGACTCACTCGATTGTACTTCAAAGTCATTGAAGAAAAAAGGGAAAGAGAAGGTCGTTTTACCTCATGATAGTGATTTCGAGATGAAATACTAATATTAAAAAGACATCGCTCGAATGAGCAACAAAAGTCAGAAAATGTTAGACGCAAGGTAAAGCTCTTTCCTTTTTTTTATCATTCGATGGTTTATATAACAAATTTCAAGACCCTTTTTTTCAGTCTGGTGTTGGTGGATCTTTGAAATGTGAAAATCGACATTCTAAGAAGGTAGCCATGAAAAGGAAGAAGGACAGTGTAAAAAGTCTGAAGAGAAGATCAAGAGTATGTTACATAAATCCCTAATTTAAATTATTGGTTTTTTTTTTGTTTAAGATATGTGAAATTTGGTGGTTATTAGTAATCATTATTTGATGAGTGTGATTTCGATTGATTTTGATTTTTTTGTACTATAAAAATTTTGTGCTTTTTTAGGGTAAGTTTCATGTTTGCTAAACATTCTCTGTTGGCTTGACCAAATTATTTTTTATGGAGTAAGATTTATGTAACTGATAGTCATTATTTTGGTACTTGTTTATATCACTATAGTATTTTTTTTTGGTATGAAGTTATGACATATGTTGATCTTTCACTATTTTTCATTAGATTATTTTATTCTCCAAATATATTATGATCCCTTTATCTTTTTGGATTAAAACCTGTGACAAACTTTGTTTGTCATTACTTTGGGGGGTGCTGACTATATTGTTTTTGGGATATTACCTAATTTTTAAGTTCTATTTTTATATGTCTGTCATACTCATTCTCTTACAGTATTATTTTTTTTATTTTTTTTGGGAATTTGAAATATGCTTTAAGTTTGCTATGAATTTGGTTAACATGTTGGTTGAATTTACCCATTTTTATTCAGCACTCAATGTTGGTTGAATGTTCACAATCAATTTGGTCAGCATGTTGATTAACATGTGTGGGGCAACTGTTGACCAAAAATATTGGTCAAGAAGTTGGTCAATATAATGGTCAACTGTTAGCCAAAAATATGGGTCAGTTTATGTTACTATGTTGGTTAATAATGGGTGGGTGGGTGGGTGGGGGGGTTACTATGTTGGTCAAGAAGTAAGATTTATGTAACTGACGGTCATTATTTTGGTACTTGTTTATGTCACTATAGTGTTTTCTTGGTCTGAAGTTATGACATATGTTGATCTTTCACTATTTTCCATTAGAATTTTTTATTCTCCAAATATGTTATGATCCCTTTATTTTTTTGGGTTAAAACATGTGACAAACTTTGTTTGTCATTACTTTGGGGGTGTTGACTATATTGTTTTGAGGATATTACTTGATTTTTAAGTTTTATTTTTATATGTCTGTCATTCTCATTCTCTAGCAGTATTATTTTTTTACTTTTTATTTTTTTTGAATTTGAAATGTGCTTTTAGGTTTGCTATGCATTTGATTAACATGTTGGTTGAATGTACCCATTTTTATTCATCACTCAATGTTGGTTGAATGGTCACAATTAATTTGGTCAGCATGTTGGTTAACATGTGTGGGACAACTATTGACCAAAAATATTGGTCAAGAAGTTGGTCAATATAATGGTCAACTGTTAACTAAAAATATGATCAGTTTATGTTACTATGTTGGTTAAAGGAGGGGGGGGGGGTTACTGTTTTTAAATGTATTATTTCTGTCATGTTATGGGTTTTTGCTTTTGGTTCAGGGTAACACAAAACACCTAGATGGCTTTTCAATATAAACTTTGGTGCTCTTGGTGAAATTTTAAAAAGGTTGGAGAAGTTAAATATACTTGACTTGTTCAAAAATTCACCATTCGACTACCTTCTTGAACTACCTGAAATGCATGTTCAAGCACAACTTATAAGACACTTGATGTTGAATGAGGTACCAGTGAAAGGAAATACATCTTTGTTGACATCCAATTTTTACCCTCCACGGTACAAATCAATCATCGAGCTTTTAATTTTTAACAATTTGAAATAATTAGCTTTCGAAAATGCAAAAAATATTTTCTCAAGTAAATTTCCTTTTTCTTTTAGGAGTTAATTATTCTTAATTATTTCAGGTTGATAATATTAAAAGCTCTTTAATTAATTTGCTTAATTCGTCATGTAGTAAAATTAGTCAATCGAGTTCTATTTGATTACTTTTAATTGGCTAAAATTGCAATCGAATTGGTCAATTTTGAATCCCCACCTTGAATCCATTTTCAGCCAACATCTTGGACACAATTTTAGCCAAAAATCAATAAGACCCAATTCCAATCGCTCCCGACCCGGCCTATTTCCCTTTCATTTTCAGCATTCATATATACATATACATATATACGTGCGTGGGGGCCACGCGCCCCCAATTCCCCTTTTCCTTTCCTTTTCCCTCAACACATACATTCTCTCCCTTTCCGTTTCTTCTTCTTTTTCTTCGCAGAACAAACCCAACTAAATTCCAAATCCCTCAACGGTTTCCTCCCCCAATTCGTACCTTACGTGGCTCATCCTTGTTGTTCTCAGTATGAAGCCGTTGGAGAGAATTTCCAGGTGTCTCAATCATATGCTTGCCCTCACAGATCGACGGTTGAATCCTAAAATCCGTTAAGGATTCGAGCTATCCTTAACCTCCTTGAAGAATTTGAATTCGAAAATCCCAAAAATTCAATACCTAGATTTCCCGTTTTGACCTAGGTTTTCCCCCCTTTTCCTAACCTAAATTTCCACTATAAATTTCCCCATTCCCCTCACTGTTAAGGGGGACCAATTTTTCATTTTCCAGTACACTAAGATTTTTATTTGAAGAGTCAAGGAAAATTCTCCAGAAAATTCGTTCATTCTGAAGGTTCCTGAGTTGGGAATTTTTGTTCTCAGAGCTGAACGGTTCTCCAACAAAGCTCTGTTTGGTGTCTAATTCGGCTCAAGCTCAAGGTCCCAGGTCGCTGCCCTGGGAAAGGTAAAAACTTTACGTCTCTTCATTTTTTGTATCTCTTCTTTAGTTGATAGCATGCCAGATTCTTCTACGTCTTGCTTTAATATGAGATTGCCTTAATCGAGTTCAAGAGGAAATGTTTGTTTATCCGAAGTATGGTTCTGATGCATTCATTGTTGTTTGGATCCTATACATGGTTAAAACTATTCTATGTCTATATGTTTGAAAGCTTCGACAGTGTGTTGATCATGTGATTTTGAACTTTAGTTAATTTCGAAATGATCAGTCTTAGTTATTGTGATTTTTGCTTTTTGAAGGTTAATATGAACATGTTTTCTGCTTGTTTAGTCTTAAAATGGGTGTTTATTGCCTGGTACTGTTATCTAGTTTATATATCCGTCTGTCTCGTCTTGGTCATTTGTTAATTTTCATTTTGAAGTAGGATTTTGAGGTACACTCCTATCCCCATCCCCACACCCCTGCTTTAAATTGTTATCCTTGTCTTAAGCCGTCATTCGTTTTAGTCTTCTAGTAGTATTTACTTTTAATGAATAGTCTGTCGATCTTGGCATCAAGCTTAGTTGCTGGCTGCTTCTTTATTGATCTACAAATGTCATTATATGGTATTTCAATCGGCTTTAATAGCCTCAATAATTTACTAGAGTCATTGGTGATACGAGGGGAGTTATAATATTCATTTGGTTTTAACTGTAGAGGCATAACTATGCAGCTTCTTTTCTCTGGACTGTTTATCTTCATTTCAGCTCTGTAAACATAAATGGTCCACAAGCCCATTTAGTGGGAGCATCAGCAGGGGCGGCCCAAGAGGCCTTGTGGGCCGAATTTCCAAGAAAAATAGCTTGCTAAAACGTTGCATACACACTGGTATACAGTGTATATACTACACTGATATACAACAGTAAAGGCCAATAGGCCCAATCTTCAACAGCCCTCCCTTTGGAGAATATGCGCCAAGCAGGCCCAAGTTTCTTTTTATTATTTTTTTGGCATTAGGACAGGTGGTCGAAAATTGGGCCTGCTGAGCCCAATTGCTATTTAATTGTTTTCTTTAGTTCATTCTTTTATTTATAATATTTGTTATTATTTGATACTAACTCTAACATTATTTGTATTATTATTTGTTAATCTAATTGTTTTCCCAGCATTGCCTCCATTTATGTTAATTTCGTTATCAATGATTTTCTTAAGTGTTGAAATTATTTGTACAATTTGTTTTTGGTTTGAAGTGTTCGTTAATCTTAAACTTAGTCAATTTCTTTTTAAATTTAGTAAAATCTTTCAAATTTAGTCAACATTTTTGAAATTTAGTCAATTCTTTCAAAGTTAGCCAATTCTTTCAAAATTAGTCAATTTTTAAACTAGTCAACTTTTCAAAGTCAATCAAATCTTTAAAAAGTTAGTCAATTTCCTAATTGTCGGTCGACCGCACGTTAGCGGCCATTTTGTGTGATTAAGTTTTTCTCAAAGTGGAAATTGAACCCGAACCCTTCCTTTGGTATATTTTAAAAGATTTTTCTGTTAGGTCTTTTAAAATGTTTATGGGTTTCCTAATTATCCTTAAAATTAGGTGGCGACTCTTTAAATTTTCGAGAATTTGATTTGTACTTAAATCAATTAAGTATTAAATCAGATTTTCGAAATCAAAAGTTCATTTTTTTCGAATTAACAGAAATGACGACTCTGCTGAGGACTTTCAATTAGGTTCTAACCATTAGATCAGGTTGTTTGACTAACTATTCGATTTGTTTAGTTATATTTTCTTATTTGCTTTATTTTGTTTAAATTCGATATTAAATTGTCATTTGCATTTCATGGCACTTTCTATTATATTTTGTGTATTTACGAGGATGATTTTGCGAACCCGCAGCCGAATTTCCAAATACTTAACCTTTTTCGGAATAAGTGGCAATTTATTAGTTCGTAATGCGTCCAATGGTTGTCATTATTTCCAGCTCAGGTTGTCCGCCTGGGTTCCCGGTCAATTCAAAACTCACTCTTAGACACCTAGGATAAAGCGAAGCCAAATCTCTACTTCTAAGCATTGGTCTAAGACGACCCAACATGTAAGGCGTGTTGGGCCCATTCGAAAGACCACCTTGAGTTCAAAGTGGCCCCCGACCCAAATGGACGATCATGCGTATGTGTTTATATTTGAAGGATACATATGTTGTTTGGCGAACCTTTGCCCCTCGGGTTTTTGGGAGTTCATTTTAATAACACATTTTAATCAAAAGAAGGTTGTTTACAAGACATTACATTCCAAGACATTCAGAGACGCCGAGAAGTCCAAGAAGAAGAAATCTTCCACGAAGGTTTAACTTAGGACTATACCCCTGCGTCGGACTGATTATTTTGTATCCCTTTCCCATATTATGTATCCCTATTAATTTTATTCATGAAATCGGTATGAATATTTTTGGGGCAATGGAACGTTTAAAATTGGCTATACATCCTTCAAATCGTTAGGCCCACCCTTGGCACAAAAGGGTCATATATTTCTTTAGGACGCACAATATCTGTTTACGTGATATATTTTATAATTATTTGTGTGGTTGTGTTGCTTTGTTTGAAGACTTTTAGTCCACTTCTTTTCGAAAGTTTCTAGAATTCCCTAAGCACATAAGTCAAGTCACTATCAAAGTTCGTCCAAATACTCTCCGAGTCTCAAGTTTCTCAACAAAATCGAACTCCACTCTTAAAATTCTAAAATATTACTCTTCATTTGACGAGAGATGAATTTTCCATTCCAATTTAGAAATATTCAAGCTCGTTGAACTATGTATGACCTGATTTCTCATTCGTGAGATACATAGGCAGCCTTTCAAGGCTCGGCCCCTCATTTTAGAAAAACTTATTTTTTCTCTGTCATCCTTCCTTACAAAAGAATCATCAATTTCAAAAAATGTGAGGAGATATTGTCAAAACATCTCCCTGATTCAAAAATCTTGAATTTAAACAGGCAACATTTCACCTGCTTTAGTCATTTTCCTATCTTCATGGGTTAGTATGTCTTCAAACAATGCATCTATTATGTGTTTATTCTTCTATGTGATATTTTGCATTATCTAGTACGAATAAGGATTAACGCATTTATCTTTTGAGTTATTTTTCATTCAACAGGTACTTAGAATTGATCTGTGTTGAGTAAAATGACTGGACATTCAAAGGAGATGGTGTTGCGCTTACCGAGACACTAGATAGTACAAGACAGCAAGTCGAGAGAGCGAATGATTAATTAGACATCCACTCCGCTTTTGATTCTTCGCTCATCTTGATAGATAAAGGCATTTTTTATATTATTTACAAAATTGGTGGTAGCCCAAAGATGCTTGAGACCCACCTTTTATATCATTTTACTCCGTTATGCTTTAATTTTCTCGTAATATTTTGAAAAAAAGCAAATTGCCCTATGGCATGCCAAAATTTCTCTTTCTTTCTTTCTTTTCATTTGAAAATTCCTTTTACTAACGAAACTTTGCTTATTTCAATTTTGCTATCTAAACAGAATTTGTTTATGATTTTAGTTAAAAAAAAATATTATGTCATGTCACAAGCTGAATGAACAAAATGAGGTAAATATTGATGAAGTGTTCGAAGAGTACGATGAAGAGACCGTGACGTCCGAGCCATTTGTCAAAATTGAAATAACTCAAGCTTGAAACTGGAGATCAGAGAGGACAAAAACACCAGAAAAGTCAGAATTAGTATTCATTTGGCAAAGACTCGAAGAAAAGACTCATCAACTTGTCGAAGAGTATGTTAACATATTCACCTGGTCACGCGACGACGTGTCAGGATCTAACACAAGCATCACTCATCACAACTTGACGATCAACTCATATGCTATCAAGAGACATTATGTCTAGAGATTCAGAGTTTTCTTTTATCTATTTTCCTGTAATTGCATGATTTACTTGTAATCATTTCTATGTTTATTATCAGATTATTCTCCTTTGTAATGAACTACGTTTGACCTGAATTCTCAAGAATGAGATACATAGGCGGCCTATATCGGCCTCGGTCATCCCCTTATCCCTTTTTTTTTCTTCTTTTTAGAACTACGTTTGACCTGAATTCTCAAGAATGAGATACGTAGGCGGCCTATGTCGGCCTCGGTCATTTTCTTATTCAAAATTTATATTTTCCACTACCTCCCAAGAGGGGAACTACGTTTGACCTGATTCCCGACCCAATGGGATACGTAGGTGCCACAACAACTCGGTCATACTCCCATAAAGGAAATTGGAACTAAATTTTTGAGAGGAACTCAAAAATTCTGAACAAAGAGGTCCCTATTCAGCAAATCGAAGTTCAAAGCATGGTAAAACTTCAACCGGGACAGAATTTTTGAGAAAGATCTAAAAAATTCTCAAGGTGTTTCTGATAAGCCGTCAATCCCTGACAACATTTAAACTGGGATAGAAATTTTGAGGGTGCCCTCAAAATTTTGCTAAGAATTGTTACAAATCGGAAAGCCGTCTTAAGGATTCTCAGTCTGATAAGGAATTCAAAGACAACCATAACACATTAAGGAATCTATGCCAAAAGCCGAACATGTTCATCTAAGCTTTACGTAACACGATAATTAGTAGTGATCTTTTCTCAAAAAACTTCTTAAAAAAACTTGTTGTTTCTAACATGTCGAATATTTTGTCAAAATGTGTATTTTCTACCTTTTATATACCAAGAGGTGGGAGATCAAAGCGGTCCATCTGGGAACAAGACGAGGAGCAGACAACCAAAGAATCAACACAAATTTATTCACTTTGAGACTAAGAAATTTTCTATGGATGCAGGAAAATTTTGTAGGTCTTATCTACGAGATAATAGCCGGGTCATGAATAGCTCCATCTCACTCAAATCCCCAGCAATTTATTACATCTCATGCATCGCGGAGAGTCACTTTACATTCAAGTTGCTGAAAGATTCATTTTATCATGCATCACGGAGAGAGTCATTTTACTTTGAAGTTGCTGAAAGATTCATTTTGTTATGCGTCGCTGAGAGAGTCATTTTACTTTCAAGCTGCTAAAAGTTTCATTTTATCATGCATTGGCGAGAGTCATTTTACTTTCAAGTTGCTGAAAGTTCATTTTATCATGCATCGCGGAGAGAATCATTTTACTTTCAAGTTGCTGAAAGATTCAATTTATCATGCATCGCGGAGAGAGTAATTTTACTTTCAAGTTGCTGAAAGTTCCATTTTATCATGCATCGCAGAGAGTCATTTTACTTTCAAGTTGCTGAAAGTTTCATTTTATCATGCATCGCGGAGAGTAATTTTACTTTCAAGTTGCTGAAAGTTTCATTTTATCATGCATCGCGGAGAGTAATTTTACTTTCAAGTTGCTGAAAG
>JAPFFP010041802.1:0-14794 GCA_026153255.1 Solanum medicagineum | reverse complement strand
TATATCTTCATATGCAAGCTTGTCCCCAATTCAAACCCCAAACTCGAAATTCACAATTCAACTAACAACCAACCCTAATTTCATGTTTTACCTTCAATTTAACACATCCCTAACACCCCCACAATCCTTAATTTACATAATTGAATCTAAAAATTAACATACCTTTCAATCCCTTACTAGACTCTAATCTTCGTAGCCGTCAAACCAAGCGTTTCCTTGACCAACTAACGCCTCCAAGCAACTTAGGGGATGCAATATTCCAAGCTTGAAGCATCAAATAATCGAAAACTCGAAAAAGTACAAATTTTTTTCCTTTTACTGTAGCAACCCGAGAGGGGTTGCTTGTTTCTCTTTGTTTTGCTCTTGATTTTTTCTAAGTGCAGAAATCTCTTGTGCAAGAGTTATATATGCATATATTTATAGGCAAAGTTCTCCTCTTGCACCAATCAAAATAAGCCACAGATATGACCCCACAACAATTAAATCTTAAGGACTAAACTTAGAATAAAATTTACATTTGGTCCCAAACTTTACCTAATCGAACCAATTAAGGACTTACGGGTTCTAACTTACGGGGTCTAACATGTATATGCAGAGGGTACAATTCAGACATTAGAGGATATATTGAGAGCCTATGTCCTTGACTTCAAAGGAAATTGGGATGATCACCTACCATAAATTGAATTTGCATATAACAATTGTTATCATGTGAGCATTCAGATGACTCTCCACGAAGCATTGTATAGGAGGAGACGTAGATCACCAATTGGATGGTTCTAGTTTGGAGAAGAAGAGTTGATGGCACAACCCAAGCCTAGGGCCTAGATATGACACGGCGAATGAGAAGTCCAAAGACTACCTAAACAAGTCTCTTAGCGTATCATGTACACATCCTTGGTTGCAGAAATGAAAATAAACAATAATAAGAGTCAATGATAAAAAGGGAAGCGGGACTAAGGGAAGTCTTTCATAAGCACTGGAATATAAAGAGAGTCAAGCTCATAAGCATATAAAAATATAGTATCAAACAACACCTCTACTTAAGAATGGAGTGGGGGCCAAGACTTTCATGCCCCGAGTTTACACCCTAGATGTGACTGGCACTCGGAAACCATCGCTGGTCCCTAAGCGAACCCTTGGCCTGGCTGACTTACTCAGCTAGAGACTTTAACTTGCATGCAGGAGCTTTGGAAGATGCATCTTTTAAATATTTAAGTAAAACTCAAATAATCTCAACCTAGCATTGTAAAAAGTCTGAAAAATATCTCATATACAATGTGTTAATGCTCAAAATGACTGATTGAAAATATTACACTGACTCACTGAGTATGTCCATGAAGCCTCTACTATACTGAGATAGGTGCCGCAACAAGACCCACAACTACCTGACTGTAAAATAAAATACATAACTACATTGACTAGAGTCCTCTGAAAGTGAAGAGGCCTCACCCATTACCTCTAGAACCAATGTACTAAATATCTACTTTCATGGGGCAACTGGAATCTGCATCATAAAATGATGCAGTGCCAAAGGCGTCAGTATGTGGAATGTACAGTCTGTAAAATAGCCAAAATAGAAACTCAGGATAGGCTATACTTTTAATGTAAATGCAATATATCTTAATAATAAAAATCTTAAATAATAAATGCAGTACATGCTGAAAATATAACACATGCTGAAAGTATAAATGTAAATCTAACTTGCTTTAGCTTGGGGAGTTTCTCTAACTGAAAACACCACCATGAGCTACACGGTGATACATCTTCTTGCCTATGCTACTAGAGCCATCCCATACTTTACTAAGGTAGGGGACGAAAAACTACGGGAGTGGATCCATCCCAAAACTTGGCCATCTCAGTGGCAAGTGAGGAGTGTACCTTGGTACAATCCTATCTTATGCTGGCTAAATAGTTTATGAGTTCAAATAATTAATTCTACTGTCACTCATATTAATGCTCAATACTACTCCCAAAATACTTGTATATAGCTCATAACTTAAAGAAATAGAACTTCTCAACATATCTTGATTTTTCGGGAACTTAGCCCAACCTAGCTATTTAACTTTCTCATAAGAACTTCTTTAGCTTGACTAAAACTAGTATCTTTTTCAAGTATTTTAAAACATACTGGGTTACTCAGCTAAAATGTAAAAGCAATTCTAAATATAATTCTTAAACTTAACGCAAACTATAAGCTCTACGAGTGTTCATGAAACCCATACGAAATTTACAGAAGTTAATCCGTAGTTACAAATCTTGGTAGAAATACATTAAATTAATAAAGAAATCAATAATCATAATATTATCACGAATCTATACATATGAACAGAAATTTAATGAACCTTGTAGAAATACATGAAACTTTGATCTCATCTTGTACTTGAAAATTCTTGGATGAAAACTCAAGTATAAATTTCTCAAATATCTATGAAATAGGTAGAAGAAACTTGGTGAGACTTCACTTGGGTTCTTGGATTCCCATAAAACTTCTTGAAAATCTTGAAAATGAATTAGAAGATTTGATGATGAATTGAAATAAATACCTCAAATTCCTTACATACCTTACATACCTGAAATTCTTAAAATAGATAGAAGAAACTTGGTGAGACATGTAGGACTTCACTTGGGTTCTTGGATTCCCACAAAACTTCTTGAAAATCTCGAAAATGAATTGGAAGATTTGGTGATGAATTTTAGAGGATTTTGGAGAGTTTTTTCATGCATTTTTTGACTGAAAATGGCTGAACAAGAAGGGTTTCACATATACGTAGACATTGGGTAATCACTCTATTCCCCTTGAATGAAAAATATTTTGTTTAGCCTATGGTGCATCCAGTCTGCGTCGCGGATTGGGCGCGGACAACCTAGTGGTTGCGAAAGTTTAACCCAAAAACTACTTTTTTGGCATGGACAAGATATACTTTGTACTCATTCTCCCACACAATATTTCCTTATGAACAAGAATATGAGGTCAGATTTGCGAATTTCTTCATGAATGTTAAGATATGCATCATAGGGTCTTTCCGAGCTACGTTGAGGGGTGTCACAATATCTCCCCTTTGGGATCATATTTCCTTGAATGGTGAGTAAAGGTGGGCATCAAGGCATGAGTATACTCAAGACTCATCTCAAAACTCTCTCAATCAATCAAGCCATCAACCCTTCATCAACCTCAATAAACTCTAATTAGACTCAGGAATAGATGCATCAATTCAAGCAAACCATTCTAACCCATTCAATTATACTTGGGAATTATCAAGCCTACATAGAACATATACATCCGTCATAGAATGAGCTGTTTCTCAAAATACATCAACACATTTATGCTCTAACCCACTCTTACCAATCTAATGCACATCATACGGTCTCATTTCTCTCTTCCTCAGCCTCCGTAACCTTAATGTAAGAAGGACATCATATTCATCACATTTAAGAAATCTGATATGAGGACATTCATGACAAAATATGATGCCACTAGGGGCTAATCACGAGTTTATGAAACTGTACATGTTGTGAAGCTCAAGCCTTCTCTTGGGTAACAAAAGGCTGGAAACTATTAGTTCATGAGATAAGATCAGAATTGCTGAATGAAGTTATCACTTCTCAATTTAAAAGCTGAACATGAACATGGATCAACATGAAGTGCATGAGTTTGAATCATGGGCATGGTGCTTTTCATAATATAGTAATAAAGTATCATCACGATGAAATATAAGGAATACATGAGATAGAAAAGTCTCAATGTCTTATTCTGGTCAACTCGGCACTATCAAAAGCTCAAGATCTACTTTGCTTTATTACCTAACTATTTCCCCCTTAGCTCAATGGTCACCTTTCTAAGTCTCTGAATTGATTCACTTTGCTAAACTATAGCTACAACCCTCCAGATGATTGGAGCACCACTATGCACAAAATGCTTACATCCTCCTCTTACTTACTACTCAAAGATGTGAAACTGCTGCTAAAACTTCTTCAGAGACCCCAACTTTTAACCTTCTTCTATCCTTATAGGCATCTTCTATTTACTTGCTACTCTTATTGACATCACTACCTTCTATGACTCTTATGATCTAACCTCTTCCTTATTAATCTGCTTAGACTCATCTTCTATGTGCCTATACATTTGACCAAAGAAAACTTGGACTATAACGTGGGATTCCTCCTTTCTTATAGCTATCCCTCTTGACTCAACTATCAAAAGTAATAGGGAATGTCTACTTAGCCCACTCCACCTGGACAACTCAAATATACTATCCAAATCCTTATAGCAATCATAACTTGGAGCTTCTCACAATTTCACACTATCGCGGTGACACATCTTAAGCCTTTTATTATCTAACGAGTTATTCTCAATCCACTATCTCTATCAAAAGGGAACCTACACCACACTCATACAGGACATGCTAAGTCAATGTCTTAATCCCGAATATACACTATCGGAAGCCTCTTTGAGAGATTCTCCAATTAAGACTATCATTGTCACCAGGCTATCTCCCTATTCACAGTACTCCTCAAACTTTAGACTTAGGGCGTAATACTAACATGGGCATTACACTCTCCTGTCATATCACACGGACTTATAACTACTAGGAAAAATTTTAGAACCCTAGGCGCACGAAAAGCTCATAGAAAATGCTTAATCGACACCTCTCACATTTATAAACTATCTTGGATATATATCGTAGGCACTCTTCTTATCTAATAACTTAGCCTCAACTTGCTACCTCTATCTAAGGGTCACAGTCACCATATTCATAACCACACACTTCTTTTTAAGTAAGCACCTTACTTTCTCACTCATGCTATGTCAAGCCTTCTAGGATGAATCTCTAACTAATAGTATCAGTCTCATCTTGCTACTCCCTTTTCCATAATACTCGCTTAAATTCCAAGATTATGGTCTAATGCTAAACATGTACATCCACACTTCTCATATACTATATTAACTCTAAACTACTAGGTAAAGTGAAGAAATGTTACATCACTAAATCTCATGATAAGAAATAATTCCTTAACTCATGGTATGTCTAAGTATAGCCTATCCTCACACTCCCTTTCCTAAGTTTGATAATATCCACTAACCAATTATACCTACTTACCTAGCTAAGTTCATAACTCTGTAAATTTCATATGACTCTTCTTTCAAAATCATGAGCCTAGTTTAGATCTTCTACTTTATGCCCTCTGTTCTTATACTAAACATATATATTTATCATTACTAACACAATGCTACTTCCATATCAACTCCTTTCATATTCAAATATGCACCATCTCATACGATCTAACAACTCACCCTCTGCCTAATCATAGAAGCTAGACGATACTTACTACTCTTTAACCAAAACTTCAAAGGGACTTATCACCACATGACTCTTAGCTACTAACTTCAAGATGTTACTAAACCCATTCTTCATGGTTTATGTATCGTTCTAGCATTAGGCTCTTTCTACCACTTAAGTCTTACAAAAACCTTCAATTACCTTTTCTCGGGGGGGTGGGGGGAAGGCGGGGGAAATACTGATTTTTTAGAGGCATAACTTAACATTCCTCTGAAGAATATTTTAGGTAATAGAGTCTGGAAATACATCTTGTCTTGCTCTAGCTCAAATGCACGATTCACATGAATAAGAGTACATTATTGTGGATCGATAAACTTAAGCACACTAGTTGGCTCATCTCAAGCCTAGTGTAGTCACTTTGCATTCTGAATACTCTATCTGAAGGTACTTCACAGTAATGATTTGAAAATTTCTATCCCAACCACCTTAATTATGGGAGGTAATCGAATGAATCTAGCAAAGGCACGAATCTGGACAAGTTTCTTAGAGAGTAACTTTATTGCACGATCTGCAGTGTGAAAGAAGGGAAACTTTTCTTAAATGCCAATAGCACCTCATTTACATAAATGGGGCCCTAAAAATCCTAAATAAGATCCTACATATACAACTTCATAGACACCCTTGGACACTTGAACTCTATGCTATGATACTAAGTTTGTCACGCCATGAGTCTACACCTTAGACGTGACTGGCACTTGGGAACCATCGCTGGTCCCCAGTGAACCCTTGGCCTGGTTGACTTACTCAGCTGGAGACTCTAACATGCATGCAAAAGCTTTGAAATATGCAACTTTTAAATATTTAAGTAAAACTCAAATAATCTCAACTATGCTTTATACAAAGTTTGAAAAATATCTCATTATAAATGTGTTAACGCTCAAAATAACTGAATGAAAATATTAGATTGACTCACTGACTATGTCCATGAAGCCTCTACTATACTGAGCTAGGTGCCGCAACCAGACCCATGCCTACCTGACTGTAAAATAAAATACATAACTACATTGACTAAAGTCATCTAAAAGCAAAGAAGCCTCACCCATTACCTCTAGAAAGCTAGCGTACTGAATATCTACTATCATGGGGCAACTGGAATCTGCATCATAAAATGATGCAGCGCCAAATGTGTTAGTACGTGGAATATACCGTATGTAAAATGGCGAAAACAGAAACTCAGTATAGGCTATAATTTCAAAGTAAATGCAACATATCTCAATAATAAAAAGCATAAATAATAAATGCAATACATGCTGAAAATATAACATATGCTAAAAGTATAAACGTAAATCTAACTTGTTTTAGCTCGGGGAGTCTCTCTAATCGACAACCACTAATATGAGCTTCGCAGTGATACAACGCCTTATCCACGCTGCTATAGCTATCTCGTACTTTGCTGGGGTAGGGTACGAAAAACTAGGGAAGTGGATCCATCCCAAAATTAGGCCATCTCAGTGGCAAGTGAGGAGTGTACCTTGGCACAATCCTATCCTATGTAGGCTATGTAGTTTATGAGTTCAAGTAACTAATTCTACTGTCACTTATGTCAATGCTCAGTACTACTCCCAAAATACTTGTATATAGCTTATAACTTAAAGATAAGACTTCTCAATATATCTTGATTTTTCGGGAACTTAGCCCAACTTAGGTTTTTATCTTTCACATCTGAACTTCTTTAGCTTGACTAAAACTAGTATCTTTTTCAAGTATTTTAAAAGATACTGGGTTACTCAGCTAAAATGCAAAAGCAGTTCTAAAAATAATTCTTAACTTAAGTCAAACTATAAGCTTTATGAGTGTCATGAAACCCATACAAAATTTACAGTTCATCCATGGGTATAAATCTTGATAGCAATACTTTAAATTAATAAAGAAATCAAGAATCATAATACTTATCAAGAATCGATACGTATGAACAGAAATTTAATGAACCTTGTAGAAATACATGGAACTTTGATCTCAGCTTGTACTTGAAAATTCTTGGATGAAAACTCATGTATAAATTTCTATAATATCCATTAAACAACTTTTGGAAGGACTTACATACCTCCATTTCTTTAAATAGATAGAAGAAACTTGGTGATACTTGGAGCACTTCACTTGGGTTCTTTGATTCCCACAAAACTTCTTGAAAATCTTAAGAATGAATTGGAAGATTAGATGATTTATTGAGAGGATTTTGGAGAGCTTTTTTGTGGGTGTTTGGTATGAAAATGGCTGAGGAAGAACGGTTTCACATAAATGTAGATGTAGGGTAATTACTCCATTGCCCTTGAATGAAAAAAAAATTTTTTTAAGCCCTATGGCGTTTCCTGTCCGTATCGCAGACTGGGCGCGAACAGCCTACTGTTTGCGAAAGTTTCACCAAAAACTATTTTTTCAGAACAGAGAAGATATACCTTGTAGGTACATATTTAGCTACTCAATATTGCCCTCTGAACAAGAATATGAGGTTAGATTTGCAAAATTCTGCACATATGCTAATATATGCATAATAAATGCATTATTGGGTCTTTCCAAGCCATGTTGAGGGGTGTCACAAAGACACTCCCTGGGCTCACCCTCATAGTAACAAGTATCCGACATAAAGAAAAAAAAGTCTCAACATAACATGAATAATATAGATGTTGTCCTCGGAGTTGAGGACTTACCAAAAGCTTTCTTCAAGAACCAAACTATCCACGTGGAGGAGGATGATTAAAAGGAGCTCCGGTTCCTAAATGGTAATATCATGTAGGTATAGAGTATGCGTTAGTACGTTTTAATGTACTGAGTATGTGGGGTGCTATGCAACAAAGACATAAGCCAATTTATTCAAAATGCATATGAAATAGTCAATGGACACAATCTCAATATGACATATATGACCAATGCTTGGAATAAAACTTGCAAGCAAAACATTCAACTTGCACATGATAACATACATATGTAGGTGGAGACCATAACCGACATAGAACAAGCAGCTATAACCTCAAATCCAAGGCATGACACACCCTTAGTACAGGTGGCTAGGCATGAAGCCCCCCGATAAGTGACCGAGCATGACACCCTTAGGCGAAGTGTGGTCTACTTGCCAAGGTAAACCGAATACGATAATATGAACTAGATAGATCCAGTAGTATAGCAAGGGTAAAATATATAATACTATGGTGACACATAGTTTTGATACTAAAGACTTTATATATGGACACCTTGAGTCGAAGCCCAATCTTAAGCCTCAATTGGTGCTAAGTCTAATCCCACGGATTACTTGAAATAATCATCCTTTAATAAAAACATTAATAACCTGTAAGAGACATGATAACATGACATGAGTAGCTCAATCACATGCTTGACCTCTACTAGTGATAACTTGAACGTGAGAGTAAATAGTATTCATACATGAACCCTTCCCTTGACATGAATGGTTCACAAGTGGTTAAAACCTTGAAATAGGGCTCAACTTGTTACTTTTAAGATCATGGATACTTTTCATGAAATTTATACATGCTTGAAAGCCCTTTATCATCATGAAGTCACTTAACTTGTAAATCATGTAATAGTTTCATCAACAATTTGAGAATTGTTGTAATGTAATTTCATCAAATGCATCGTCTGTTCATGGTACCTATTCAAAATCATGCAACTTAAAAGTATAATAAGAAGAGCGAAATAAATTCAAAATCAACCCACCAACATTGTAATAAAACCCTAATATGGCTATAATGAAATCCATATCAAAATTCATAATAGTTCATAGTTTTCATAGCTCAAATTATGCATAATCTCAATAGATATAAATCAACTCATAGAATAAGCTTAAAATAGATACTCATTCATAATCAATCAACACTTGATAAAACCGCAACATAGCTTATGTTCATATTTCATAATAAAATATACCAATAAGTTATACAACTTGAAATTATGCAATTTTCATATAAGAGAAGGTTGGGCTCCATGGGTGAAAAGACCTACGGATGAAGACCCACATACCTCAAACTTTGGTTTTCTTGAATTTGAGTTGAGTGAAACTTGAAGCTTGAGATGGGTTCTTAAGTTCCAAAATTGACCTTGAAATCCTTGAATTTTAATGAGTGATTTGACAAAGTCTTGGAGAGGTTTTAGAGAGGGTTTTGTGAATTATAGAGTTGAAAAAATGACTAAGTATGGAAGGTTTCACGTTTAAATGGACAATGGGTTATTACTCCAATGCCTTTGGACAAAATAATAAAACTGGGAAAATTTTACACTGGTCCGCGCCCTAGGCACGACGCAAACTAGATGCGTAGGCCAACTTACACTAGTCCGCACCCCAGGCGTGTCGCGGCCTGGGCGGAGACAACCACTAGAATTCGTAAGATTAGCAAAATTTATTTTTTGCTATGGGTCTTCGAATATTTGGGTTATACCCATTTCTCACTCAATTTTTCCCCCTAATCAAGAATATGAACTCAGAATTTCGAAATCACGCATGCATTTCGAGATATATGAAATTACGATTATGGGATATTTCGAAGCACATGAGGGGTGTTTCAAATATCCCCCTTGGGAACATTCGTCCCCGAATGTCAAAGAAACATGAGTAAGAGAAGTAATTATGAAGCTTTCAGCCTGACATGTTTGCAGCAAATGCACTTAAACATAATACTCAAAATGTTTCAACATGAATGCCAAAATTCACTATAAACTTGTTACCATGAACATGAATGCATGCAAAAATGACATGAGAGCTGAAACTTAAGACTTGAAATCATGAATAGGACTTGATTTATTACCTTTGGATTGAGAAGAGTGGAAGAGGTAGGAATATCGCTTTTTCATGTCCACTTCGGCTTCCCATATGGCACTTTCAACTTGTTGATTCCTCTAAAGGACCTTGACGGATGATACATCTTTGTCCCTCAAACTTTTCACTTGTCTATCCAATATCTCCACTGAGACCTCCTCATAAGTCAAATTATCTTCCACAATACCCACAAGCTCTAAGGGAACTATACCACTTAGGTCAACAACACATCTTCTCAACATAGAAACATGGAAGACCGGATGAACCATATTCATTTCCATAGGCAACTCCAATTCATATGCAAGCTTACCAACTTTCCTCAAAATTTTAGAAGGTCCCACAAACCTTGGGCTCAATTTCCCTTTCTTGCCAAACCGGACCACACCCTTCATGGGTGAGACTTTCAAGTAAATCCAATCACCAACCTTAAACTCAAGATCATTTCTTCTCACATCGGAGTAGGACTTTTGTCTACTTTGGGTCGTCTTCAACCTCTCCCTTATCAACCTAACCTTCTCCAAAGCTTCTATAACCAAATCTTTGCCTCATAAAGCCATCTCCCGCACATCAAACCACCCAACTGGGGATCTACTATGCCTACAATATAGAGCTTCAAATTGAGCCATGCCAATGCTTAAGTGGTAGTTATTGTTGTAAGCAAACTGCATAAGTGGAAGATGTTTATCTTAACTACCTTTTAACTCCAAAACACAAGCCCTTAGCATATTGTCAAGAGTTTGAATAGTCCTTTCAGCTTGGATATACATTTGAGGATAAAAAGCCATGCTAAGCTTGACCTTGGTACCAAGACCCTTTTGGAAGGATCTCCAAAAATGAGAAGTGAATTGAGCACCACGATCCGAAATGAGCGACAATGGTACCCCATGCAATCTAACTAACTCATAAATATACAAGTTGGCATAATCTTCGACACCATAAGTTGTCTTAACAAATAGAAAGTGAGCCGACTTTATCATCCTATCAACAATAACCCAAATAAAATCAAAGTGTTGCCTAGTCTTAGGCAAACCAATCACAAAATCCATGTTGATCTCATCCCACTTCCTAGTAGGAATTCCTTGTGTTGGGCTACGCCACCTAGCCTTTGATGTTTAGCTTTCACTTGTTGGTAATTGTGACAACCGGCTACAAACTTGGCAATATTTCTCTTCATTCCACCCCATCGATACACCTCTCTCAATTCTCTATACATTTTTGTTGAATCGGGGTGAATAGTATAGGATGAATTATGGGCCTCTTTCAAAATCAACTCCCTCAAGTCATCAATATTAGGCACATATTGCCGACCTTGGTGCCTAAGAATACCATCTACCCCTTAGGAGAAACCTCCACTTTACCATTCTTCACCAAAACCTTTAACTCTAGCAAGGCAGGGTCAAGGTCTTGTTTTGACTTGACTTACTCAATAAAAGCTTATTTGGAACCATCAACAACCACTACACCACCATTTTCAACTTCATTCAACCTAATCCTCAACCTAGCTAACTGGTGAACTTCTCTAGCCACCTCCTTGCCACTAACATCAATATGAGCTAGGCTACCCATGGACACTCTACTTACAGCATCGACCACAACATTAGATTCGTTGGGGTGATAGTGCACACTCATGTCATAATCCTTAAGGAGCTCTAACCACCTTCTTTGTCATCACCTGACACCACATGCTCAAGAAATGCAACCTCTGTCAACTTAAATTCACACTTCTCATATTTAGCAAACAATCTCTCATCCCTCAAGATTTGCAATACCACTCTCAAATGATTCACATGTTCCTCTTCACTCTAGGTGTAAATCAATATATCAGTAAGAAAGACCACCACAAACATATCAAGGTAGGGTTTAAAGACCCTATTCACGAGATCTATAAATATAGTCGATGCATTAGTTAACACAAAAGACATCACCAGAAAGTCAAAGTGCCCATACCTAGTTCGAAAAGCCATCTTGGGAATATCACACTCTCTCATCCTCACTTGGTGGTACGCGGATCGAAGATCAATCTTAGAAAAGTGACTAGCCCCTTGTAGTTGATCAAAAAGGTCAACTATCCTTAGTAGAGGATACTTGTTCTTAGTGGTAACCCTGTTAATTTGCCAGTAATCGATGCACATTCTAGGAGAACCATCCTTTTTCTTTACAAACAATACTAGTACACCCTAAGGTGACTTGCTAGGCCTTATGAAATCCTTATCCAATAGATCTCTCAATTGATTCTTCAACTCCTTCAACTCCACCAGGGCCATACGGTAAGGGGGAATAAAAATACTCTGTGTAGCGGGGAGGTCTATACCAAAGTCTTTTTCCCTTTCAGGAGGAACACTAGGAAGCTCATAGGGAAAGACATCAAGAAACTCATTGACCACCAGAACCGACTCAATAGGAAGAACATTAGACTCCATATCCCTACCCTCACAAGTTCGTAAATGCAACCCTTAGAAATCAATTTTCCTTTGTGTTTAAGACAAGAAATGAATCTACCTTTAACTACCACATTACAACTTTCCCACTCAAGAATGAGCTCATTAGGGAATTGGAATCTCACTTTACGAGTCCTACAATCAATGGAAGCATGATATGGATAACCAATCCATCCCAAGAATAATATCAAAGTCCACCATGTTAAGTTCAACAAAATCACAAGGAAAGACTTTATGCAATATGAACACAGGACAATTCCTATAGACTCTTTTAACCAAGGAGTAATGAAAGAATGAGTGGCACCCTGATCTATGAATGCGTACGTAGGAACCAGAGACTCTCACGGTGATCCTCCTCGTGGCTATTACTATATCTTAAAGCATGTTTGGTGAGTCCTCAACTCTAAGTACAATATCTATTGATCTTATGTTATATAAAAACTCTTTTCTTGTTTTATTGCTTATAACTATGAGGGTGAGCCCGAAAAGTGTCGTGGCCCCTACTCAATTCCGTGGTTAGAGGTGTTGTTGGACAAGTAATATAATTATGCTTTGAGCTTTGACTCATCTATGTTATTTAAGTATTAAACTCCTTCCCTTAGTCCCAATTTTCCTTGTTTATGTTTCTATGTTTTTTTATCTTGCTTCCACGACAAAGGATGTGTCTATGATATGCTAAGAGGCTTGTTTAGGGTTCTTTCTGGTTCCCTATTCGCCATGTCACTTCTAGGCCCTAGTTTGGGTCATGACACTTGAAATAATCATAGTTGAATCATAACATGAATAACTTATAAAAGATATGATAACTTGGCATGAGTAGCTCATTCACATACTTGACCCCTACTTGTGTATATACCTTATACTGGAGGGTAGAAAACAATACATGGACTTTGACCCCTTCGAGTAGGTATTTCATTTCACATGAGGGTAGAGATTGTAACATGCCTGACCTTTACTAGTAAAATTTGCTTAAACATGAGGGCAAAATAGTTATCACACTTGACCTCTCAAACAAACCTAATTTGTTCACAAGAGGGTGGAATTATAGAATAAGGCTCAACTTGTCACTTGTAAATCATGGATACCTTTCATGAGTTCAATACATTTTTGGGAGCCCATAATTATCATGAAAACACTTGGCTTGCAAGTCGTGCAATAATTCATCATCAACTTAAAAATCCTTGTCATGTATTTAGTCAAACATGATGGGTACATGGACACATGCTCAAAATCATGCAAGTAGATAGTATAAAACATGGAAGAGTGAAATTAAATTATTTTGATTTAGTAGTAAAACCCTTATTTTTCCGTTGTCATAAGATCCATCAAAAGTTTACAATGTGGTATAGTTTAATAGTTCATATCATGCATAGCTTCAATAGTTTTAAGATAGCTTATGAAACGAACTTCCAATAGAAATTCATACTTGATAACTCAATACATGGTAAAATTAATCATAACTCATGTTCATAATGCATAATAGAAGTCACCCATGAAGAATCCAACTTGAAATCATGAAATTTTCATTAAAAGAGAGGGTTTGGAACCATGGGTGAAAAGGAACCATGGATGAAGACTCACATACCTAAAACTTGGAATTTCTTGGAGTAAACTTCAGGAAGACTTGAAGCTTGAGTTGGGTCCTTAAAATCTAATATGTGCTCTTGAGGTTCTTCGATTTGAATAGGGGATTGGTTGATGACTTGAGAGGTTTTGAAGGTTTTAGAGTTGAAAAATGGTTAAGGAAGGGGGTGTTTACGTTTAATGGGCATTGTGTTATTACCCAAATGTGCTTGAACGAAGCAGAAAAAATGAGGAAAGTTTTGCACTAGTCCGTGACCTAGGCGAAATGCGGATCTTTTGCCTATGCATATTACACAGCTCTTTGTCCTAGGCGCGACACGGACTGGTCGCAGATCATCACTATTTCTGCTCTCGTTGCGAAAATAATTTTTCGATACGGGTCATATAAAAACTAAGGGCTACTCTTTTCCCACATAATTTTTTCCACTGAATAAGAATATGAAGTTGAATTTTAGAAATCGTGTAGGAATTTTGAGATATGCATGTCATGCCCCAAAGTCCCGTTAGGGCGCACTGGCACCCGTTGCCGATAAGGCCCGGGAGAACCAACCTATATCTATGCGCTTTCTATACATATTATAAGGGGGCCCGACCCTTATCAGATGTTCTTCTTTATTTAGAGGCTTTGTAGACTATGTAAAGTAAAAGTGAAGTCATGTCTTGTACTT
>JAPFFP010041801.1:0-14795 GCA_026153255.1 Solanum medicagineum | reverse complement strand
AATTTATGTTGAAAAAATATCTATCTAATCTGATCGATTGTATAAAATACGTGATATCAATGAAACCAGAGAAAGTACATCAGCAAGAGTATCCCTATGATAGATGGACACCACATAATCTCTATAGATTCTCTCGGCTCAAATAGACTCACGAATAGGAGTAGAAACAGAAAATGGCTCAAGCAAGTACTTAGGAAGGATCTCAAATCTACCCACCACATATGGCGTCACGAATGAACAAGTTGCACCAGAATCAAGTAAAGCATAGCAATGAAAGGTAAATATTCAAAGTGCATCCATCACAACATCTGGTGCAACCTCTTGGTCCTATCAGTTCCCTATCACATATAGATGGTTTGTCCCACCAAACTGTCCCTGGTGCACCATCCCTCTGGTTACCTCTTACTGGTGGTGCTGTGGTATAGCACTAGGCCTTATTTACCCATATTAGACATCCCTCTGAAAATGGCCTGGCTAGCCATACTTGTAGCAAGCATTCCCTCCATCTTTACACACTCCCAGATGCATCCTGCCACATTCCCCACAAGGTGGCTTCCCTTTCGAGCCAAGGGTCAAACTTGCCTAAGATTGTGAACCTTATGCTCTAAAATTTGGCCTTTGATCATACCTATGGCTCAAGGCTGGTGCACTGGTAGATAAAGGTGCTGGCTCGGACTGAAACTTGCTACTATTTTCATTTCTTCTCTTTCCAACCACATAGCTGGAGGTTTTGGTCCTCTTATTTCTTATCTCCTCCCTATTTTGTTGCCTTTCCTCATTAGCCTGCTGCACATAGACCATCAATCTGCCTATGTCCATGTCGTTCACAAGCATAACTTCCCTCCCATCTTTCTTCGACCACTTGTTCAAGGCTCTGTAAGTGTGAGGGAGTATTCCCTCAAGTTCAACCAACTTTTGGAGTATGCTCCACATTTGGTGGCTGACTCAAGATCTAAGATGAACAAATTTGTTATGGATGTTTCTAACTTGGTTAGTGAGAGTGTCATTCCACCACGTTGATTAGTGACATTGATTTGTCACATTTGATTACCTACGTGGAGAAAATGGAAGAGGAGAAATTGAAGAAGAGAAGGGGCCATGATGCCAAGAGGGCCCGTTTTGATGGCAAGTTCCAAAGCCGAAAGGGTGGCCGGTTCCACTAAGGCTAAGGGTCTTCTCATGCTTCTAATAGGGGACTTGCCAATGACTTCCCAAGAACCCAAGATGTTGGTGTGGTGGTTCCTTATATAGTGCGTCGTAGGTGTGGTGAGGGTCATAAGGGCCCATGCTTGAGAGATACTAATGCATGGTATGGTTGTGGGGAAATGGGTCACAAAAAGGTAGATTGCCCTCGAAATTACGACAAGCGTAAGGAGGTTTGTCCACAAGGTGCTAATGCGGTTCCTTTTGGGAGAGGCGACCAACAAGATGGTGCCCCAAGGCACAATCGGTTTTATGCTTTGCATGGGAGGCAAAGGGTTGATGAGGTCCCCGGTGTTGTTACCGGTATGTTGATAATCTTTGACTTTGATGTGTATGCATTGATCGATCCGGGTGCCATTCTTTCTTTTGTTACCCTCTTTGTTGCCAAAAAGTTCCATGTTGACCCCGAGTTGTTGTGTGAGTCATATGAGGTATCTACCCCTATTGGTGCATCTATTGTTGCTAGGAAAGTCTATAGAAATTGTCCCATTTGCATCTTGCGTAAAATAATACCTTGTGATCTTGTTGAGTTAGACATGGTTGATTTTGATGTCATTCTTGGGATGGATTGGTTGCATGCATACTATGCTGCTATTGATTATGGAAACCGTAGGGTCAAATTTCAATTCCCAAATGAGCCCATCCTTGAATGGGAGAGTAGTGATGTGGTGGTCAAGGTTAGGTTTATCTTTTGCATTAAAACCCATAGATTGATCTCCAAGGGGTGTCTTTATCATCTTATGAGGGTTAGGGATGTGGAGTCCAAGGTCCGCCCAATAAAGTTGGTTCCGATCATAAATAAGTTTTTTGATGTCTTCCAAAATGACCTTCCCGGTGTTCCTCCCAAAAGGGAAATAGATTTTGGTATAGGTTTCCTTCCCGATACTCAATCTATTTCTATTTCCCTTTACCGTATGACCCCCGCGGAGTTGAAGGAGTTGAAGGAACAATTGAGGGACTACTTGGAGATGGGATTTATTAGGCCTAGCCAATCACCTTGGGATGCATCGGTATTGTTTGTGATTAGAAGGATAGGTCCCTTTAGATGTGTATTGACTACCGGCAACATAAGAGGGTCACCATAAAGAATAGGTATCCTCTTCCAAGGATTAATGATTTGTTTAACCAATTGCAAGGGGCTAGCCATTTCTCTAAGATTGATCTTTGGTCCGGGTATCATCAAGTGAAGGTGAGGGAGTGTGCTATTCCCAAGACGACCTTTAGGACTAGATATTATAGTTTGTTGGGAATTATGAGTTTGTTGTGATGTCTTTTGGGTTGACCAATGCACTGACCATCTTCATGGACCTTATTAATAGGGTCTTCAAACCCTACCTTGATTCATTTGTTGTGGTATTCATTGATGATATTTTGTTCTATTGTCGTGGTAAGGAGGAGCATGGGGCCCATTTGAGGCTTGTGTTGCAAAGATTGAGGGAGGAGAGGCTATATGCTAAATATGAAAAGTGTGAATTTTAGTTGAAGGAGGTTTCCTTCCTAGGGCATGTGGTATTGGGTGATGGCATTAAGGTGGATCCTAAGAAGACTGATGTGATTAAAAATTGGCCTAGCCTATTGACCCCGTCAGACATTAGGAGTTTCTTAGGCTTAGCGGGGTATTATCGGAGATTTGTGAATAGGTTCTCTTCTATTGCTTCCACTATGACAAAATTGACTCAAAAGAAAGCCAAGTTTGTGTGGACCGATGAGTGTGAGGGGAGCTCCCAAACCTTGACAGATAAGCTTGCGTCCCCTCCTATATTGTCACTACCGGACGGGCTAGAGGGATTTGTTATGTATTGTGATGTTTCTAGAGTTGGGTTGGGTTGTGTTTTAATGCAAAATGGTAAGGTCATAGCCTATGCTTCTAGGCAACTCAAGGTGCATGAAAAGAACTACCCTACCTATGATCTTGAACTAGCTGTCGTGGTATTTGCATTAAAAATTTGGGGTCATTACTTGTATGGGGTGCATGTCGATGTCTTCACCGATCATAAGAGCCTCCAATATGTCTTCACACAAAAAGATCTTAACTTGAGGGAAAGGAGATGGTTAGAAATCCTTAAGGACTATGATATGAGTGTGCATTATCATCTGGGTAAGGCTAATCTGTGGCGGATGCTTTGAGTAGGGTGTCTGCGGGTAGCCTAACTCATGTTGATGGTGGTAATAGGGAGGTGGCTAGGGAGGTCCATCGTTTGGCTAGATTGGGAGTTAGGTTGGGGGAAGTGAATAATGGTGTTGTTGTTGTGTTTGATGGTTCTAAATCTTTATTAGTTGAGGAGGTGAAAACTAAGCAAGATCTTGATCTCTCCTTACTAGAATTGAAGGCCTTGGTTGGTGACGAGAAGGTTGAGATTTCCTCCCAAGGGGGAGATGGTGCACTTAGATACCAAGATAGGTTGTGTGTGCCTTGTGTTGATGGCTTGAGAGAGAGAATTCTTGATGACGCTCACGGTTCTTCCTATTCTATTCACCCCGGTTCTACTAAAATATGTAGGGATTTGAGAGTGGTGTATTGGTGGGGAGGCATGAAGAAGGATATTGCAAAATTTGTGTCCAGTTACCATAGTTGTCAACAAGTCAATGCCTAACGTCAAAGGCCGGGTGGCCTAACCCAAGACATAGAGGTTCCTACTTGGAAATGGGAAGAGATTAATATGGACTTTGTAGTTGGGTTGCCCAAAACTAGGAAAGGTTTTGATTCCATTTGGGTTGTGGTTGATAGGATAACGAAATTGGCTCACTTTTTACCGGTTAAGACCACATGTGGGGATAAAGAGTATGCAAGGTTGTACATCCATGACTTGGTGATATTGTATAGGATTCCTTTATCCATCATGCCGGATCGTGGAGCTCAATTTGCTTCACATTTTTGGAGGTCCTTCCATAGGGGTCTTAGTACTAGAGTTAAGCTTTCTATGGCCTTCCACCCTCAAAAGGATGGCCAAGACGAAAGGACCATCCAAACCCTTTAAGATATGCTTAGATCTTGTGTTTTGGAGCTTAAAGGTAGTTGGGTTGATCATCTCCCATTGGTTGAATTTGCCTACAACAATAGCTATCATTGTAGCATCGGTATGGATCCATTTGAGGCTCTTTATGGTAGAAGATGTAGATCACTGATTGGGTGATTTGAGGTTGGCAAGGTGGCCTTTTTGGGACCTGACCTGGTTATGGAGGCTCTTGAAAAGGTTAGAATGATTAGAGAAAGCTTGAAGACGGCCCAAAGTCATCAAAAGTCTTACACCGATGTGAGGAGAAGGGAGCTTGAACTCAAAGTTGATGATTGGGTTCATTTGAAGGTATCACCCATGAAGGGTGTGGTCCATTTTGGTAAGAAGGGCAAGTTGAGCACTGGATATGTGGGCCCTTATAGGGTGATGAGAATGATTGGTAAGGTGGCTTACGAATTGGATTTGCCTCGATAAATGGAGTTGGTTCATCTAGTCTTTCATGTGTCAATGTTGAGGAAGTGTGTAGGTAATCCCAATTATATTGTACCTCTTTATGTTGTGGGTGTTGTCGAGGACAACTTGACTTATGAAGAGGTTCCGATTCAGATTTTGGATAGGCAAGTGAAGAGATTGAGGACAAGGATGTGGCTTTCGTTAAGATCCTTTGGAGGAATCAACAAGTCGAAAGTGCTACATGGGAGGACGAAGCAGACATGCAAAAGCGATATCCTCATCTTTTCCACTCCACTCAAGTGTAAGGTATCACTCTAAGTCCTCTATGTGATTTCAAGTCTATGTTCAACCCATGTACATTAATGTTTAATTCGACAAGTTCATGATTATTTTACTCCTATGTTGATGTTTTTGAAATGATGTTTAAGTGCATTGTTGCATCCTTATGTGGGCTGAAATTTGTCATGTTCGCATCTCTCATATACGTTTCTTTGACATTCGGGAGTTTTCCCAAGGGGGAGTTATTGTTAGTGGCCCTAAAAATTGCCCGAAAGCGTGCCTCAGAAGTGACCGAAATCGTAATTTCTATATATCTCAAAATCCATGCGCGACATCGGAAATCTCACTTCATATTCTTGTTCAGGGGGTCAAATTGAGTAGAGAGTAGGTCTAACCCTGATTAAAAAGCAAGCGACCGATTTTAGTTTTCCAAAAATGCGAATTCTCATGAGGTCTGCATTCCCTTGGCACGATGCGGCTAGGGTGCGCATATGAAGAAATCTTGTCTTGACGACAGGTCCGCGATGTGGACTGGTGGTTTTCTGCCCAGTTAATTTTTGTGCGGTCCCAGACTTTTGGGTGTTGGACCTAAGTGTTCCCAAACGTGAAAATACCTTTACTTAGCCATTTTTCACCCTCATATCATTCTAAACATTCCCAATTCTCATTCAAACACTTAGCCAATATTTTATCTTCTAAATTCAAGTCTCAAAACCCTCAACGGATCTAAGGATTTCCTCTCAAGCTTCAAGTCTCCATCTCCAATCTTCATCAAGTTCATCTCCAACGCTAAGGTATGTGGGTATCTTTCATGGGCTCCTCACCCATGATGTCAAGCTCCCTTTTACCTGTAATTGCATGAGTTAGTTTACAAATGGGTCTTATTCACTGTGAAAACTCACTGCAATTTTGTCACTATTTTACTATGTTTGGGGCTATAAATCTAAGATCTAATGTAAGATTTGATGAAGGGTTTTTATGTATATTGCTTAAGGGTATTACCAAGTATCTATTAATGGTTTACATTTAATTTTCTAGCATGATAGCACTTTTGAGTTGCATGATTTTACACTAGCACTACACACCCTCTAAGTGTTTGATAAAATGTCCGGTTATGGGTTCTTGAGGAATTGAAGGTCTGATGCATGTATTATGAGTTGAATGGCTATATTTGAGGAAATGATGATGAAATGAATGTATGCGTATGGTATTCTCTATATAGTATTGGAATGTGACCATGCCCTGCTCGGGGGCTGCGTGTTGGGTAATCGTGTCGAAGGGTTCATACTTTAATAACCATGTCGAGGGGTTTGTATCTTGATAACCATGTCAGGGAATTTGTACGTCGGTCACCACAGTTTGTATGGTGTGACGATCCACCATCCATGTCGGGGGGTTTGTACCTTCACGGGTGGTAGGGTGTGACGATCTACCAACTAATTGAAGGGGTTTGCACCTTAATCACTAAGGTTGGTAGGGTGCGACGATCCATCAATATGATAGTGGTCTCTTCTTACACATGTAATATGTTCTATGTAAGCATATTTTACGTAAGCATTAATCATATATGCCATCTTGCTATTATGCTACCTATTGAGAATTATTATGCATTTTGCCTATGATGCCTATCTATTGTTGCATCATCCTACATACTTAGTACATTCGAACGTACTAACACCTACTCTATGCCTACATGATGTCACCATGTAGGAACTGATACACCACTTGATCATCCTCCTCCTCCACGTGGCTAGTACGATTGTCTCTCAAGCTAGTTGGTGAGTCCTCCATTCCAGGGACGTTACTTATGATTTCTTGCTATTTATTAACACTATCTTTCTTTTATTTATGTATTGACAATGAGGGTGAGTCCGGTTGTTTGTCGTGACCCCCGCTCTTATCTATGCAGTAGAGGTGTTGTTGGACATGTTATGTATCTATGCTATGAGCGTTGACTCTCTTGTTTTCTTGATGATATTATATGGTAGTTTACCCTTAGCCCCAATTTCCTTATTCATGTTTATCTCTCATTGTCATTTTAATTGCTTCCGTGACCAAGGATGTATAATGATATGCTTCGAAGCTTATTTGGGGTTTCCTTCGGGTTACTCATTTTCCTGTCACATCTAGGCTCTAGGCTTGGTTCGTGACACCCTTCATGGGTGAGACTTTCTAGTAGATCCAATCACCAACCTTAAACTCAAAATCACTTCTCCTCACATTGGAATAGGACTTTCGTCTACTTTGGGCTGTTTTCAATCTTTCCCTAATCAACCATATCTTCTCCAAGGCTTCCATGACCAAATCCAGAACTAGCAAATCCATTTCCCCTACTTCAAACCACCTAACCGGGGATCTACAATGCCTACCATAAAGAGCTTCAAAAGGAGCCATACCAATGCTTGAGTGGTAGCTATTGCTGTAAGCAAACTCAATGAGTGGAAGATGTTCATCCCAACTACCCTTAAACTCCAGAACACAAGTTCTAAGCATATCCTCAAGGGTTTGGATAGTCCTCTCGGCTTGGCCGTCTGTTTGTGGATGAAAGGACGTGCTAAGCTTAACCTTGGTACCAAGACCTCTTTAGAAGGACCTCCAAAAGTGACAAGTGAATAGCACTGCGATCCGAAGTGATAGACAAGGGCACCACATGCAACCTAACCAACTCATGAATGTACAACTTTGCATAATCTTCAGCACCATAAGTAGTTTTGACTGGTAGGAGAGTCAAAATGTTTCCTAGTCTTATGCAACCCAACCACAAAATCTATGTTGATCTCTTCCCACTTCCAAATAGGAATTTCTATATCTTGGGCTAGGCCACTTGGCCTTTGATGTTTGGCTTTCACTTGTTGGCAATTGCGACTTCCGGAATGAACTTGGCAATGTCTTTCTCACTTCGCTCAAGTCTCTATACATCTTTCTAGAACAAGGGTAAAGGGAATAGGATGAATTATGGGCCTCTTTCAAGATCTATTCTTTCAAGTCATCCACATTAGGCACACACGATCTACCTTGGTATTTAAGGTTACCATCTCCCCCTTGGGAGAAAACCTCAACTTTACCATCTCTCACCAAGGCCTTTAACTCTAGCGAGGCGGGTCAAGATCTTGTTTTGCCTTTACCTCAATCAAAGAAGATCCATCAACAACCCCTAAACCTCATTATCAACTTCATTCAACCTAACCCCCAACCTAGCTAACCATTGAACCTCTCTAACCACCTCTTTGCCTCTATTATCAACATGAGCTAGACTACCCATAGACACCCTACTCAGAGCATCAACACAATATTAGCTTTGTCGGGGTGATAATACATACTCATATTATAATCTTTAAGGAGCTCTAACCACCTCCTTTGTCTCAAGTTAAGATCTTTTTGGGTTAACACATATTGGTGACTTTTGAGGCCGGTAAACACATCAACATGAACCCTATACAAGTAGTGATGCCAAATTTTCAAAGAAAATACTACGACCACCAATTCAAGATCATGGGTGGGATAATTCTTCTCATGCACCTTAAGTTGTCTCGAGGCATATGCTATCACATTACAACTTTGCATCAAAACACACCCCAAACCAATTCTTAAGGAATAACAATATACGACAAATCCTTCTTACCCTTCCGGTAGGGACAAGATAGGAGGCAGAGACATGCTTATCTTTCAAAGTTTGGAAACTCTTTTCATACTCACCGGTCCACACAAATTTTGCCTTCTTTTGTATTAATTTAGTCATAGGAAAAGCAATAGAAGAGAAACCATTTACAAACTTCCCGTAATAACCCACCAAAACTAAAAAACTTCTAATGTCTGATGGAGTCAAATGTCGAGGCCAATTTCTAATCACCTCCATTTTCTTAGGATCCACCTTAATGTCATCACCCGACACCACATGACCTAGGAAAGTAGCCTCTTTCTACCAAAACTCACATTTTTCATATTTGTCATACAACCTCTCCTCCCTCAAGATTTGCAACACTACCCTCAAGTGGTCCACATGCTCCTCCTCACTATGGGAATAAATCAAGATATCATCATAAAAACCACCACAAATAAGTCAAGGTAGGGTATAAAGATCCTATTCATAAGATCCATAAATATAGCCGGTGCATTAGTCAAACCAAAGGACATAACCACAAACTCAAAGTGCCAATACCTAGTCTTGAAAGCCATCTTGGGAATGTCACACTCCCTCACTTTCACTTGGTGATACCCAGACCGAAGATCAATCTTAGAGAAGTGACTAGCCGCTTGAAGTTGATCAAAAAGGTGATCAATCCTTGGTAGAGGGTACTTGTTCTTTGTGGTGACTATATTAAGTTGATGATAATCAATGCACATTCTAAGAGAACCATCATTTTTCTTCACAAATAACACTGGCGCACCCCAAGGTTTACTAGGACTTATAAAATCCTTCTCCAACAAATTCCTCAATTTCTCCTTCAACTTCGCCGGGGCCACATGGTAAGGGGGAATAGAAATGGGTTGGGTATCGGGAAATAGGTCTATATCAAAATCTATTTCCCTTTGGGGAGGAACAACGGGAAGCTCATCGGGAAAGACATCAAGAAACCCATTAACTACCGGAATCGACTCATAGGAAGGATTTTGGAATCAATATCCCTAACCTTCACAAGATGATAGAGACAACCCTTAAAAATTAACTTTTGGGCTTTAAGACAAGAAATGAACCTACCCTTGACCACCAAACCATGAATTTCCCACTCAAGGACGGACTCATTAGGTAATTGGAATTTAACCCTACGGGTTCTACAATCAATAGAAGCATAATATACATACAACCAATCCATTGCAAGAATGACATCAAAATCCACCATAACTTATTCAACAAAATCACAAGGCAAGATTTTAAGCAAAATGATCACGGTACAATTTCTATAGACTCTTTTAGCAACAATGGACTCACCAATGGGGCTAGATACTTCATAAGGTTCACAAAACAATTCGTGACTAACATGAAGCTTTTTGGCAATAGAAGAAGTAATAAAAGAAAGAGTTGCACCTCGCTCTATCAATGCATACACATCAAAATCAAAAACCTCTCTGAAGCACCATGCTAAGTCTAGTGACCCCTAGAGGGGAATGGTTGAGAGCATCGACGGTTATCCTCATAATTCGTAGTAACCCATCGACAATGTCTCGACTCGTGATTCTTTGCGCCACACTCAAAACACGCACTCAAATCAGCCAAACAATCTCTCGGATGGTACTTTCCACAATTGTAGCACGGAGTAGAAGCTTGAACACCAACACCCTTGCCTTTCATTTAAGCATATAGGCAATCAACAATCTTGTGGCCTATATTGCCACATTAATAGCATGCACCCGTATTCCTCCAACATGTGTCATTATGGTTTCTCCCAAACTTTGAGCACCTAGGGCGAGTCATCCCACCATTCTCACCTTCAATTTGGACCCTTCTTCTCCCTTCCTTTGAGGCCACTAGGCAATCTCTCAACTTATGACCAACACTGCCACACTTGAAACAACCCTCAACTTCTGCCAAACACCTCCCTCTATGTTTCTCGCCACACCCTCGGCAAGTGACAAAAGGAATCCTTTTCTTCTTGTACTTGGAAACCAATAGACTAGTAAAAGATGAGGCACTAACAACTCGGGCCCTCTTAGCCTCACTCTCCCTGCTCTTATCCCTTGAAGTCTCGAGAGCACCCACTTGTTGATTGAGTTGAGCAGTTACAACCGTGAAGAATAACCATAGAGCATTACGAACCTCCGCATTCGACATATCACCATTGGGACGTTGACCCCCAAGTGAGAGATAGTCACTGCCTTGCCCACCATTTTGAATAGCTGGAGACATATTGTGAAATTTAATGGTTAGGGATCAGTAATAAGCCTTAGGGGACTTTGCTCTACCAAATGACATAGATCATGAAGAGGTGATACATTTCGTAAAACACCTCATAGACTCCCATTCATAGTTGTCGCACACTTCACACATATGAATAAGACTCTAATCAACGCGGTGTGTTGGATTCCGAGGACCATTAACAACCTAGTGCTCCTGATACCAAGTTTGTCACAACCCAAGCCTAGGGCCTAGACGTGACACCGAGAATGGGAACCCGAAGGATCCCAAACAAACCTCTTAGCATATCAATCACACATCCTTAGTCACATAAGCAAAGTAAATAGCAACAAGAGATAAAATAAAAAGGGAAGCCGAGACTAAGGGAAGTCTTTGATAATCATAAAACATTCAAAAGTTAAACTCATAGCATAAATACATCAAATGTTCCACCAACACCTCTAACATAGATCGGAGCGGGGGCCAAGACACTCTCCAGGATCACCCTCGTAATATCAAGTGTTCAACATGAAGAAGTCTCAATATAGCAAGATTATTATAGATGGTGTCCTCGGACTTGAAGACTCACTAAAGCTCGCTTCAATCGATCGTACTAGCCACGTGAAGGATGATCAAGTGGTGCTCCGATTCCTACATGGTAATATCATATAGGCATAGAGTATGCAGTTGTATGTTTGAATGTACTAAATATGTAGGATGCAATGCAACAAGACATAAACCAATATAGTCAAAATGCATAGCAATGAGCAATCCTCATTGATAAATAGGTGGTCTACTTGTCAAGGTAAACCATACTTCACCTTACGGGAGCCCATCACATTTCGGAGAAGTAACGCCCCCTTATGGGAACCCGTCCCATTTCGGCGAGGATTTCATGATAAAGTACACTAAATGGATCCACTAGTATAGCAAGGGTAATAATCATAATTCTATGTTGGCACATAGTTTGAGATAGGGGTATAGACCCTTGAAGATAGTCCACGCCTACATCTAATCCATCAGTACCATGTCTAATCCCACAGAATACTTGAAATAATCATACTTTAATCACTTGTAAGAAACATGACATGAGTAGCTCTTAAACATTCTTGACCGCTAATGTGACCCTAACCTTGAAACATGAGAGTAGATCATAATCATACATGAACCCTTGCTTTAACATGAATGGCTCACAAGAGGTAAAAAAATCTTTAAAAAAGGACTAAACTTGATACTTGCATAATATAGATAATTTCATGAATTAGATACATGTTTGAAAGACCTTAAACATCATGAGTCACTTGACTTGTAAATCATGTAATAGATCATCAATAACTTGAGAATTCTTGACTTGACATTTTATCAAACACATGGTGGGTTCATGACAATTGTTCAAAATCATGCAACTAAAGAGTGAAATAAGATGAGAAAACTTAATACAAATCAATCCACCAACATGTAGTAAAGCCCTCATGTAGGATACCTTGAAATACATCATCAAAACTCATAATAAATCATAGTTTCACAGCTCAAATCATGCATAGTCTCAATAGATAAAATCAATTCATGGTATAAGCTTGAAATAGATAATAATGCATAATCAATCCACATTTCATAAAACCCCAACATAATTTATACTCATAATTCATAATAGAAGATACCTATAGGTAATACAACTTGAAAACATGCAATTTTCATTAAATAGAGATTGGGCTCCATGGGTGAAAGGACCCAATGGATGAAACTCTCATACCTCAAACTAGGATTTTCTTGAGATGAGCTTGAAGAGAATTTGGAGCTTGAAGAGAATCCTAGTGTTCCAAAGTTCGCTTAAAATTCTTTAAATTTAAGTGAGATATTTGGTTAAGTCTTGGGGAGGTTTTTGAGAGGGTCTTGAGTGATATAGAGTTGAAAAATGGCTAAGTATAGACGTTTTCACGCATAAGTGGTCATAGGGCTATGACTTCAATGCCCCTAGCCAAGGAAAATGATACACTAGTCCGCGCCCCTGGCGCGTCGCGGCCAGGGCGTGGATGGCCACTTAAAATAAAAAATTCTCAAAAATTATTTTTCTCCACGGGTCCTCTAAAGTTCGGGTTACATCCATTTCTCACTCATTTTTGCTCCATGATCGAGAATATGAAGTCGAATTTTCGATGTCACGCAAGAATTTTGAGATATATAGAAATTACAATTATGGGCATCTCCGAAGCACTTTTTGGGGCGTTTCAACGAGACCCTGTTTACGTGCCGTAGAACATTCTATGGGTCGTAGATGACCCTCTTGTAGATGAGGGGTCCAACAGTTTAAGTTATTGAAATTTGTCCTAGAGTCCACGAAACCCCTTCTACAGGCCGTACACTTCTACGAGTCGTCTGATAACTCGTAACTCAAGATACTGAAAAGTTGATTCTTGGATCACCATTTTATGAAACCAATCTACGTGCCGTGGAATATTTTATGGACCGTATGTTGTCTCGTACATGGACCTCAAATTTAGAAAATTTCACCCAAGTCATCTGGGGATTTATGAGGCCTCTTCTACGGGTCGTAGAGGGCCCTCGTGGATTCTCTTTCAACAACTTTTCTCAGTCATTTTCCTCAATTTCTCTGTGCATCTACCCAGATTAGGTGAAAAGAATTATAGGGTGCTACACACCTCTTTATAGCAGTAACAAAATTTTTAGACAAGCATTAACAAGGTTTAACTATATTAAAATAATAATTATCTTTTGGTAATCACCCGGTTAATTGAGTTTTATTTTCAACACAATATCGATAATATTTATACAACTACACATGATGATAAATTAAAACTGAAGACTAATTAAGAGAAAAAAATATGACAAATTAATTAACAACTCGTATATAAGGATAAAACTATAGCATAATTACAATAATAAAAAATAATTACACATCCAATATAGTAAAAAAGAATATACTTGAAGCATTGTCATCTCCCCATATTTAAACATTGAATGTAGATTTTAAAATGTTTCAATGACATTTGGTCATTGTGATCTAAAAAAATAAGTGACTTTATGACAATCTATATTAATCATTTAAAATACATATCCTATGTTCTTTAAATTATTATTATTTACTAAAAAGGTTTATTCTAATAATACTAGTTCTATTCTATAACACAGTATAGTATATGATATGGTTTACATATGCATTGCATGTGTCATAAAATTAGTATGCGGCGCACACACTAGTATATATCTATATCTATAATATATTAAAAGCATGAAGGGCTTTAGAAATGTTATTTAAACTTTTTTTCCTTCATTAAAAGTCTCCTCTTTACACAAAATCATCTTTTCACCATCTTTTTTCAATTATTTAATCATTGTTTTAATACTATTAAATGTAATAAAAATTAAATAGAGAAGATTTTTTTGATATAGTTAAATTCCTAAATAAAGAATCCTTTTCCATCTAAAATTAAATATTCTAAGTAAAATTCCTACACAAACAATCTTTTTCCAACTAAAACAGATTTGATCTAAAAAGGAAATATCCAAAAGAAACTTTCATATAATAATTTTAAAAAAATTCTTTTTTAATAGGGCAAAACCTTTTTCCAAATAATAATTAAAAAAATATTTTTCTTAAAAGGGAAAACATAGAGAGGTTGGTTTGTCAATTTTTTTTTCCTTTTTTGCTTTATAATATTGATATAAACCATTAAAAAGCTTGGTTTGTTAATTTCTTTTTTCTTTCCTTTTTTACTGCTGAACAAAAAGTCCCGTTTTGAAAATATTGAACCATAGTTAATTGGCTTGTCAATTTTTTTTTCATAATTAATTAGTTTGTCAAATTTATTTTTTCTTTTTCCTTTATAACTCTACTAATTCAATAAAAGTTCTTCTATTTTCACCATGAATCCTAATGATATGATGAAATGTTTTGTCCTAAACATGATAAAATATTATTTCCTATCCTAAATTTTCGTTATTTAAAAATTTAATGTCATGACCCGACCCCGGGACCGTGACTAGTGCCGATGAGGCACTCAGACAAACACTAACCCGAAAACCCAACTATTGCAGACAAGAAATCTACC
>JAPFFP010041800.1:0-14796 GCA_026153255.1 Solanum medicagineum | reverse complement strand
CCAATGAAGAATCTAGATTTCATGCCAAGTAATACGAAATCAAGTAGCCTTACATACCTCGTTGTATGACCTTGTTATTACCTCGAGATAACCTTACCTTCCTCCAAATACTTATATACAATATATTAGGTGATAAAACTAGCTTTAGTAGCCAATAGATACATCTTAGATGCCCAATCACATAAAAAAACAGAACACGGGCAGCAAGCGGGTATTTATAAACCCGAGTGTATTCCTTCAACCTTTCCACCCCTAATCGTATTTTTCTAGTACATATTTTCATGTGCACATCATGTATAGCCTGTTTTAGTGGCAGAATAACCTTACAACAGGCCCATAAAGCACAACGCATAACAATTCCACACAACCTAAAAATGGACAACATAACGTTAACTTCCTTCGCTACATTTACACGTCGACAACTCTAAACCTATTCCAACTCTAACCAAAATGTTCTAGCAACAATTACACATATAGATAGTACTAAAATAGTATTAGAACAGCACTCAAGAAGTCATGAAGGATCTGAGCCAAAAACCTTCCATCCAACAGCCCACAAGTTCCAATCAACATCACACTTAAGATAACACAATAAAACGCATTTGTTAAATGAAACCAAAATCAGGGCAGCAACCTTAGGTTAATATTTATACCTCAAATCATATTAATAACATCAACATATCTTCATAATACAGCCCACAAGCCATAGAGAAATCACTAAAAAAAAGGCAAGTGTGCAGCAACTTTCTAAATACATGTTGTCCCAAATTTCCAGCACAAACATACTAGCATATACTTGTTATTTTTCATAAGAAAACCATACCAAACACATATGTAAACTTACTTACCACTACCTTCAAGGTTTGGGGCTTCTCCAAGAACCCTAGAAGTTCCTTTTAGCTGCTTCACAAAGTCAAGAGACGTTGAGAGAAAGCTTGGAGACAATCTGATTTTTTTTGTTGGTCAAGTTAACAATGACTTGTGAGAGCTATTTTGAGCCCTTTTCAAAGGGGTCTTTGGCCGACTTACTAAGGCTACTTTAGCCTTACCTACCGCTAATTTTGAAAAGAAAAAAACACTAATCTATGTCTTGAAATTCCTCACATCCCCTTGAATCTCTCAATAGAATTTTAAAGTTTAAACATTGCAGATTCTCTCTTATAATTTTGTTACCCAAATTAAGGTAATCTCTATTAGTTATTTTTTATCAAGAATTTTCATCAATTTCATTTTTATTTATTTTTTGTTCAATTTGTTATCATTATTTCATATTTCCAGTCATGGTGTTTGATTGTCTCAGTGAAATCACTATACACATTCAAATTACGAATGAACAACCTCTATCGAATTATCATCATACACTATTGAAAGTAGAAAAAGTTAAATTATGATTTTAATTATTTATCATATATACCATTTTAATTAAAATGTTAATAACTTTTGAACTTCTCTGAATTAATTCCTCAATAAGTATCTACATTAATGATAGGATTTATCATCTAAAATGTTCTAAAATAATAATAATTTCATTAATCTTGAATTAATAAATCCAAAAAACTCAACATAAGTTACTCAAAATTTTCTCTTCCCATAATTTTGTCATAACAACAACAACAACATACCCAGTGTATTCTCACAAGTGGGAATTTTGTCATAACTTCTATGAAAAATATTATAACCTATATGAATAAAGAATTATTCATTAATGCTATATATACAAATCTATCTCAACTCCTACTAAGTCAAAATTTTATAAAAACATATTTAACTAATTAAATATGAGCAGTAATCATTTCACCTTACTTTGTTAAAAACTAAATTAGTTACATTTTTTAAATTTTTTCCTTTTTGTTGTATTTAATTTTATTTCTCCCCTATAATTTACTTAACATAATAAAGTAATTAATGTGGAGAAATATAGCAGAAGAAATTATAATCGAAAGACCTTTTGCTAGCCCATGATCGTTAACTAAGATCAGAAGATTCAACTAAAGAAGTAGAAGCTAGAAAGGAGAACGAAGATTATGGAAAGGAGAACTTTGTTTAAGAAGAAGACTCTTTATTTTGGGATCTTGTTACAAATGCCTAATGGTCATCCCTATTTATACTTGTGTAGGGATGCTTCTAGATATTATTTTAAATGCCCCGTACTTGCCTAAGAATGCCCCCATAATCGTAATTCCCTTATATCTCAAATCGGGGATATTTAAACACCCTTCCACATAGCTTAGAAAGACCCTATGATGCATTTTTTTTTCAATACCTCAAAATTCGCCTAAAATTTTGCAAATTCGACTTCATATTCTTATTCAGAGGGAAAAATTATATGGGAAAATCAGTACCTATAAGGTATACTTTACGAGCCAAGAAAAATAATATTTAGTGAAATTTCGCAAAAACAGTAGCTATCTGCAATGGGTCCGCGATGCGGGCCTGACGTGGACTAGTTCAGAAATTTCTGAAAATTATTCTTTTTACTCCAGGGAAATTGGGTAATAACCCTATACCTATATACATGAAAATTCCTCACTGTCTAGCCGTTTTGAGTCCTAAAAACCAACCAAAATCTTCTCTAATCTCCATCAAATTCTCCATCCATTCTCAAGGTTTTCAAGAAGTCTTGTAGAAATTCAAGGAAACCAAGTCAGTCCCCAAGTCCTCCTCAAGATTCAAGAGTCCCAAAACTCATTCAATCTAAGGATTTAATTCAAGCTGCAAGTCTCCATTTCAAATTTTCTTCAAGAAACTCTCTAAAGTCAAGGTATGTGGGTTTCTTTCATGAGTTCCTTTCAACCATGATGTTCAAGCTTCCTTTTCTTAAAAATTGCATGATTTAGATATGATTTATTCATCGGTCGTATTTATTATGAAAATCAATGCACACTATATTGGGGTTTATGAAATTGAGGCCTATTTTACTATGTTCTATGCTATGAATTTAATAACTATTGTGGGATTTGATGAAGGATTTTGATATATATTGCTTGAGGGTGTTACCAAGTATCTATTGATGGTTTTACATTGGATTTCCTAGCATGATAATTCTCTTGAATTGCATGGTTTTATACTAGCATTACACACCTGCCAAATGTCTGATAAAATGCCTTTTTAAGGATTCTTTAAGTTTTGATGATCTATTGGTTGAGTTATGATTCAAGTGACTCTATGATGATTACGAGCTTTCTAAAGATGTGTTTAAATCATGAAAATGTTGATGATGTTGTAGGGAGGATTAAGCCCTTTTCTTAAGCTTATACCTCTTGTGAGCCTTTGATGTTGGTGTTAATGAAAGGGTAATGTTGATGATGACCCATCCAAGAACTAGAGGCGAGTACCCGATTCATACAAGGCTTAGTGGATCCACTTAGGCATTAGGAGGTTTACCTTGGCAAGTAACTTCTCCTTTTCTTCTAATGTGGGGTTGACATCGAGATTCCAAGTTGTAGCTTGCTTGGTCTTATTTTATGTCGGTTGAGATTTCTTCCCACACTATGTGTTATGAACTATACAAATTGATTTAGATTGTAAGCATGGTTTTACTTCAAACATTATTCATACATGCCATATTGTTAATATGTTATTCATTGCTTATAATTATGCATTTTGCCTATGATGTTTATCTCTTGTTGCATTGCATCCCACATGCTTAGTACATTCAAATGTACTAACGCATATTCTATGCCTACATAATATCACCATATAGGAACCGGTGCTCTGCTTGATCATCCACCTCCTCTATGTGGTTAGTACGAACAACCTTGTTGGTGAGTCCTCTATTCCAGGGACGTTGCTTATGATCTCTTGCTATGTACTAAGATTATTTTTCCTTTATTTATGTACTGACTATGAGAGTGAGCCCGATTTTTTGTCGTGGCCCCCGCTCTTATCCATGTAGTAGAGGTGTTGTTTGACATATTATGTATCTATGCTACGAGCCTTGACTCTCTTGTATCTTGATGTTTTGATATGGAAGTTTACCTTAGTCCTAATTTCCCTGTTTATTCTTATTTCTCATAGTCATTTTAATTCCTTCCGTGACCAAGGATGTGTAATGATATACTATGTGGCTTGTTTGGGGTTACTTTGGGTTCTCCGTTCTCCAGTCACATCTAGTCCCTAGGCTTGGGTCGTTACAAAGATGGTATCACAGCCCTAGGTTGTTAGATCCTCGAAGTCCAACACACCACGTTGATTAGAGTCTTATTCATGGTTGTATTGTGGACCACAACTATGAATAGGAGGGTGTGAGACATTTTAGGAAATGTTTCCCTTCTTCATGTTCTAAGTCATATTATAGAGTTGAAGTAAGTTTTTCTTCCCCAACGATTGTTCTTTACTATGCTAGATCATGCCTAATATAAGAGAAAGAAGAGCCCGCTCTCTTAAAGAACAACTAACTCATGGAGAATTCTGGGATGCACTTACTATGTTAGCTCAAGTTGTGGCTAATTAAGCCAACCAAGGGGCCCAAGCCCCTCATGCCCCTACTCTGGCATCTCGAGTGAGGGACTTTATAAGGATGAGTCCACCAGAATTCTACGGATCTAAGGTAGATGAGGACCCTCAAGAATTTATTGATAAGGTCTACAAGGTAGTGTCTATCATGGGAAAAGGCAGAGTTGGCGGCTTACCAACTCAAGGAGGTAGCACAAATATGGTTTTATCAGTGAAAGAAAGAGAAGGGGGTTGACAATGTAGTTCTATGGGAGGAGCTCAAGGCGGCCTTTATTAATTGGTTCTTCCTCTTGAGCTTAGGGAAGCTAAATTGGTAGAGTTCATTAACTTGAAACAAGGATCTTTGAGTGTGAGGGAGTATGCCTTCAAGTTCAATCAACTTTCAAAATATGCCCCCTATTGGTGGCTGATCCAAGGTTTAGGATGTGTAAATTCATGATGGGAGTATCCGACTTGGTGAGTGAGGAGTGCCGGTCCACTATGTTGATTAGTGATTTGGATTTGTCTCGCATCATGATTTGTGTCGAACAACTCGAGGGGGAGAAGCTTAGAAAGAGGAAAAGTGAGGAGTCCAAGAGGGCTCAATTTGATGGTAGCTTCTGATGTCAAGAGTACGATGATGCTCACAACAAGAGGGTTGCCAAGTATGGGGTGGCCAACCGTAAGTGTCAAATTGAAGGTATTGGAGGGCAAGCTCCTCTTACAAGCGTCAAATGTGGAAGGTACCACTCGGGAGATTTCTTAGCCTATTCGGGTGCGTGTTTTAGATGTGGTCGAATGGATCATAAGATGAGGCAATTTCCGTGGTTCCCTAAAGATCATAAGGATGGTCATCGATGTTCTCAACCATACCCCTCTAGGGATCACTAGACTTGGCTTAGTGCTTCGCGGGTAAGTTGAAGGTTTTGATTTTGATGGATCCAGGTTCCTCAATACCTTGCATTGTTCTTTTTTGGTTGCTTATGGGCCTCTTATGTGCCCCAAGTTGTTATGTTAACCTCTGGTGTTATGACACCTCGTAACTCTATGTTCTTATATATCCATGTTTCAAGCCTCATTTGGTCAAGTATGGGGTGTATTAGGTTCATGGGAGACTCCTAGTACCTAACGAGTCCAAGACTTCTCTAAGAGTTGAGTTTCGGATGATGATTCATGCAAGGGTCAACTTTAAACAAGAATAACACTTTGAACATTTGGAAATAGGTGTCCCACTACATGTGAAATGAAAGCCATTTGAGTTAGATTCACAACACACTTGGTTGTACCTCATTCTGATATCGGATGAAGGAGTTATGACCATTTTCATGAGACCCTCCTGTGCAGTAAAGTCCCACGGGCACCCATACTAGCAGTGTGGCCTTGTATGGGTCATGGGAAATGTTTGGGGCTGTAAAATGGCATGGTGAGGCTAAGTCTTAGTTCACGACTAGTGGCACGAGTCATGTGACTCACCACTTGTCGTGAGGAGGGGCGTGGAGGTGTTTTAGGAGGCTTGGCTAGGAGTGGGTGGCATTGGAAGCTAAGGCATGGGCCACCACTGCCTTGTACAGCTCGTGTAAAGGGGTACGGGCCGTGGCACCTGGGATTGTGCTGGCCTGCAACATTTACTTGTCTACGAGAGGTATGACAAACCAGTAAACAGTCCGTGTAACACTACACGGTCCGTGAAAGTGTCCGTCAAAGTGACGTCGACGCTAACTTTTTCTTAAGTGTTCCAATATCATTTTTTGTCTAAGTCTTGTCTAACGGGCACTCAACACAAACCGTGGAGTTCCACATGGCTAGTGAAGTCTCCAGTGAGATGACACTTTGCCAATTTTTTCCATCCGTTGACTAATGACATTTTCGTAAGTGTTAATTACTCTAATGCCCTTTTTAGACTTCCAAAGCTATCTTAACCTTCTTAAAATACCTAGAAAAGGTTCGAAAGGATAAAACTCACTACTCTCATCTCAAATACACTTTCCCCTCTCTCAGAAGCCTCTATCAAACCTCAATTCAATTTCAAGGAAGCCCAAGAACAAGATTGGATTCAAGGATCATTTCAAAGCCTCCATTCTTCCCAATTCAATTCCAAGCAACTCTAGACCTAAGGTATGTGGTGTACCATTGGGTCCTTCCACCAATGATGCCTAAATCGTCTTTTAATTAATACTGCATGATTTAAAGTTGATTTTACAAATGGGTTTGCTGGTATGAACATGTCTATGAACTATGTTAGAGCTATGTAAATTTATTACTGTTTTGCCATGTTTTGAGATATAAATATTGGATCTATTGTAATATTTGATGAGGGGTTTTGATGTATATTGCTTGCGAGTGTTGCAAGGTATTTATTGATGGTTCTACAATCAATTTATTTTCATGTTTTCATCTCTAAATTGCATGCTCTTTTACCCCCATTACACCCCCCCAAGGTGTTTTATAGTAGGTCCGGTTATGGTTTCTTGAGGAATTGAAGGTCCGATGCATGTCTTATGAGCTGAATGATGTTATGATGATTATATAATGATGAAATGATGATTGAAATGCAATGGTTCGATGAGCTAGTTTTATGAAATGCTTAATCCAAAAAGGGATGGGCTCCCGTAAGGAAGGTCACTTAATCGGAAGAGGGATGGTCTCCCATAAGGAAGGATACTTAAGAAGAAGGACGGGCTCCCATAAAAAAGGCCACTTAATCCAAAGAGGCACGGGATCCCTAAGGAAGGCCACTTAATCCAAAGAGGGATGGGCTCCCGTAAGGAAGACCACTTAATCTGAAAAGGGACGGGCTCCCGTAAAGGAGGTCACTTAATCCGAAAAGGGATGGGCTCCCGTAAAGAAGGTCACTTAGTTTGAAAGGGGACGGGCTCCCGTAAGGAAGGTGGCTCCAAAAGGTCTCATGTTATGTCGGTTGGTGCTTCTTTACACATTTATATTATGATCTATGTAAGATGAATGATTTGCAAAGCATGGCTTACTTAAGAGTTGGTTATACATGTCATATTGTTATTATGATAGCTATTGGTTATTATTATGTATTTTGATTATGATGCCTATCTTTTATTGCATTGCATCCCACATACTTGGTAAATTCAAACGTACTAGCACATACTCTATGCCAACATGATGTTATCATGTAGGAACCGGAGCTCCATTTGGTCATCATCCGCCTCCACGTGGCTGGTGGTATCCATTCACGCTAGTTGGTGAGTCCTTATGTGCAAGGGCAATATCTATGTTCTTAAGCTATGTATTAAAGACTACCCTTCTTTTTGTTATACTTTTACTATAAGGGTGAGCCCAGTTGCTTAACCTAGCCTATATTAAGTCCTATGTTAGAGGTGTTGTTGGGCAAGTTATGTATTATGTTTGAGCTTTGACTTACTTATGATATTCAAGCTATTTAAATATGAGTCTCTCCTATAGTCCCAATTCCCTTTATTTATGTTTCTTACGTTGTTTGCATTGCTTCCGCGACTGAGGATGTGTAATGATATGTTACAAGGCTTGTTTAGGGTTCCTTTGAGTTCCCCATTCGCCGGTCATGTCTAGTATCAAGGCTTGGGTCGTGACAAAGATGGTATAGAGCACTAGGTTGATAGATCCTCAGAGTCCAACATACCGTGTTAATTAGAGTCCTATTCATGGTTGTGAAGCGCGCCACAACTATGAATAGGAGGCTATGAGACATTTTAGGAAATGTTTCCTTTCTTCATGCTCTAAGTCATGCTATAGAGTTGAGTTAATTTCCGCCCCCCCCCCCCAACGATTGTTCTTTGCTCTTCTAGTTGATCATGTCGCTTCAAAGAGGAAGGCGAAGGAAGGTAAGTTGAAGGTTTTGATTTTGATGGATCCGAGTTTCATTATTTCTAGTGTTAATCCATGTTCATCTTGCATTAGGTTTTTTCTTGTGACTTGTTGGAGTTGGTGTGGTGGTTTGTCGTGTTATACTTGGAATGGAATAGTTGCATGCAGGTTGTGTCTTCACAGAGATTGGTTAATTTATGCATTGGCTATGTTTATGGGTTTCATGTATAAGGTCTTAAAAGCCTACCTTGGTATGTTTGTTGTGTTTTCTAGTGATAAGGTATTGATTTATTTAGAGCTTGTGGATCATTTGGTGGGGGATCGGTTGCTAAATATGATAAGTGTGCTTTGTGGATAACAAGAAAGTGGTTAGAATTCTTTAAGGATTATGATATGAGTGTGCTTTAGTTCTTTTTTTCAATAAGGATAGCATTGTGGTTGGTTCTTTAAGTAAGGTGCCTATGGGTAGCTTATCATACGTGGATAATGGTGGCAAATAGGAGACTAGTGGGTCCATCGGTTGGCTAGGTTGCAAGTAGGTTGAGGGAAGTTGGGATGGTAGTATAATGTCCTTAGTGATTCTGGGTCTTTATGGGTTAAGAAGTCTAGTTTAAGCAAGGCCTTGATTCCATCTTATTAGAGTTGGAAGTTCTGGGTGAGAAGACGATAGAGTGGAGGTTGTCTCCCAAGGGGGAGATGGTGGCTACAGTACAAAGTGGGTTAGGTTAATTTAAGATTGACACTTGAGTTGAGGATTATGATTCCTTATAGAGTGTAGAGGAAGGTTTGTAAGGTTGCATAAGTTTCGGGATTTGCCTATGGATGTAGTTATGGTTCGCCCGATTCTTCATGCTTCTAGGTGGATGGGATTTGTTGGTGACTCTAGTGTGAACTCTTTGAAGTTGTGGGTGAGGAGGAGGATAAGTTGGCTTGGAAGGAGGTCCCGGTAGAGGTGTTGGATGGATGAGTAGAGAGATTGATTAATGGGGATGTGGTGTTCATTAAGGCCCTTTGGAAGAGTCGTCTATTCGTATGTGTTTCTCGGGGAGCTGGTGTTGGCATGGAGAAGCAATACCTGTATATCTTTCATTCTATTCAAGCTTGTGATGACATGTCAAGTCCTTTTTATGACTCCAAGTCTCAAGTATTGGCCCTTAAGTCATTGCATGCATTCATGTTCATGTTAATAAGATTATGAGAAGTTTCAATGTACATGTTGAACTTTCCGTGGAAATCATGTTTATGTGCACTATTACTTTCATGTTTGGGATATAGTCTTCATGACTACTTTCCTTGTGTATGTTTCTTTGACATTCGGGGATGAATGTTCCCAAGGGGGAGATATTTTTACACCTTGTAACTCTATGCTCTTATGTATCCATGTTTCAAGCCTCATTTGGTAAGGTTTAGGGTGTATTAGGTTCATGGGAGACTCCTAGTACCTAACGAGTCCAGGACTTCTCTAAGAGTTGAGTTTTGGGTGATGGTTCATGCAAGGGCCATCTTTAAACAAGCATACCTCTTGGCATATTTGGAATTGGGTGGCCCACGACATGTCAAATGAAAGCCCTTTGAGTTACTTCGCAATGCATTTGGTTTCACCTTATTCCGATGTCGGATGAAGGAGTGATGACCGTTTTTTTGAGACCCTCCTGTGTAGTGAAGCCCCACAAGCACCCATACGGGCAGTGTGGCCTTGTACGGATTGTGGGAAATATTTAGGGCTGGAAAATGGCATGGTGAGGCTAAGTCTTACTCCACGACCAATGGCATGGGTCGTGTGACTCACCACTGGTTGTGAGGAGGGGCATGGAGGTGTTTTAGGAGGCTTGGCTGGGAGTGGGTGGCATTAGAAGCTAAGGTATGGTCCACCACAGCCTTCTATGGCTCGTGTGAAGGGGTACGGGCCATGGCACCTGGGGGTGTGTTGGCCTGCAACATTTTCTTGTCTAAGTGAGGTGGGACGGACCAGTAAATGGTCTCTGTAAAACTACACGGTCCGTGAAAGTTGCCAACAACGTGACGTCGACGCTAAAGTTTTCTCAAGTGCTCCAATTCCATTTTTCTGTCTAAGTATTGTCTCACGGGCACTCCACATGACCCATGGAGTGCCACATGGCCAGTGAAGTCTCCAGTAAGACGACACTTTGCCAATTTATCCATCCGTTCTTGAATGGTATTTTCATAAATGCTAATCACTCTAATTCCCTTTTTAGACTTCCAATGCTATCTTAACCTTCATAAAAGACCAAAACAAGGTTCCAAAGAATAAAACTCATTACTCTCATCTCAAATACGCCCTCAACTCTCTCAAACGCCTCCATTAAGCCCCAATTCCATTTCAAGAAAACCCAAGAACAAGATTGAATTCAAAGATCATTTCCAAGCCTCCATTCTTCCCAATCTCAATTCCAAGCAACTCTAGACCTAAGGTATGTGGTGTTGAACCATTGTGTCCTTCCACCCATGGTTTCTAAACCCTCTTTTAATTAATATTAAAAGTTGAATTTACAAATGGATTTGCTAGTATGAATATGTCTACAATCTATGTTAAAGCTATGTAAAGTTGTTACTGTTTCGCGATGTTTTGAGATATAAATATCGGATATATTGTAATATTTAATGAGGGATTTTGATGTATATTGGAGGGTGTTGCAAGGTATTGATTGATGGTGTTACAATGGATTTACTTGCATGATTTCATCTCTAAATTGCATGCTCTTTTACCCCCATTACACACCCCCAATGTGTTTGATAAAAGGTCCGGTTATGGTTTCTTGAGGAATTGAAGGTCTAATGCATGTATTATTAACTGAATGATGTTATGATGATGAAATGATGACTGAAATGTAATGGTTTGATGGGCTAGTTCTACGAAATGCTTTATCTGAAAAGGGACGGGCTCCCGTAAGGAAGGTCACTTAATCCGAAGAAGAACGGGCTCCCATAAGGAAGGCCACTGAATCAGAAAAGGGATGGGCTCCCGTAAGGAAGCCAACTTAATCTAAAGAGGGATGGGCTCCCTAAGGAAGGCCACTTAATCTGAAGAGGGACGGGCTCCCATAAGGAAGGCCACCTAATTCGAAAAGGGACGGGCTCCTGTAAGGAAGGTCACTTAATCCTAAAAGGGACGGGCTCCCTAAAGAAGGTCACTTAGTCAGAAGGGGGATGGGCTCCCATAAGGAAGATGGCTCCAAAGGGTCTTATGTTATGTTAGTTGAGGCTTTTTTACACATTTATATTATGATCTATATAAGATGAATGGTTTTCAAAGCATGACTTACTTAAGAGTTGGTTATACATGTCATATTGTTATTATTCTATCTATTGGTTATTATTATGCATTTTTATTATGATGCCTATCGCTTGTTGCATTGCATCCCACGTACTTAGTACATTCAAACGTACTGACACATACTCTATGCCTACATGATGTTACCATGTGGAATCCGAGCTCCATTTGGTCATCATCCTCCTCCACGTTGCTAGTGGTATCCATTCACGCTAGTTAGTGAGTCCTCATGTGCGAGGGCAATATCTATGTTCTTAAGTTATGTACTAAAGACTATCCTTCTTTTTAGTATACCTTTACTGTGAGGGTGACCCCAATTACTTGTCTTGGCCCTTGGTAAGTCCTATGTTAGAGGTGTTGTTGGGAAACTTATGTATTATGCTTGAGCTTTGACTTACTTATGATATTCAAGCTATTTAAATATGAGTCTCTCCCATAGTCCCAATACCCCTTATTTATGTTTCTTACGTTGTTTTGCATTGCTTCCATGACCAAGGATGTGTAATGATATGTTACGACGCTTGTTTGGTGTTCCTTTGGGTTCCCCATTCGCCGATCACATCTAGGCCCTAGGCTGGGGTCGTGACAGGTGACTACCACTTGTTGAGTATATTACTACTAAGAACGTTCATAGGTGTTGTTCCATGTTGATCTTTCCTTAGGTCTTGACTTGTAACTTGTTGGAGTTGATGTGGTAGAATTGATGTCATGCTTGGGGTGGATTAGTGAATGCATACTATGTCCCCATAGATAGTAGAACCCATAGAGTTAGAATTTGACTCCCTATGAAGTCGTCTTTGAGCAAGAGGTTGTCAAGTGGTAGCAAAGGAGGTACATCCATTCTTGTCTTAAGGTCCAATTGATCTCTAAGGGTTGCCCCATGTTTTTATTGCATAGGGTATTGTATTGTGATTTTAGTTGAACTTAGTTTGTTGGATTGGAGGTTTTGAGGTGGTTTGGCTACCTGCATATCATGTTTCCAATGAGCGTAGAACACATAATATTGTAATATGATGGTTAAGGAAGGTCGACTTATTTGGTCAACTACAATGGGTTAGTCACTTCTCTAAGCTTGACCTTTGATTCAAGTTTTGTCTCTAACTGAGGATAAGGGTAGGTGATATTCCTAAGTGTCTTTCTGGACTTGAGGAAACATTTGAGTATTGTTGGAGTTTTTGGTTGACTTATGCACCATCTATGTTTATGGGTTTCATGAATAGGGTCTTAAAACCCTACCTTGGCTTGTTGGAGGTGGCCTCTATTGGTAAAGCATTAATTTATTTAGAGCTTGTGAATCATTTGGGGGTAGTGTTGTAAGTCTTGGAGATGAGAGGTTGTTTGCTAAATATGATAGGTGTGGACGAAGGATAACAAGAAGGTGGTCAAAATACTTTAAGGATCATGGCATGAGTATGCGTCATTTTCCCCGATAAGGCTAATGTTTTGATCGATGCTCTAAGTAGACTAGCATGTGTTGATGATGGTGGTAAGAGGTTACTTGAGTTGTCCATCATTTGGCTAGATTGGGGGATTAGGTTGGAGGAATTTGAGCATGGTGGTGTAGTATTCTTGATGGTTCCAATTCTTCTTTGGTTGGAGAGGTCTAGATTAAGCAAGGCTTTGATTTCGTCTTATTAGGGTTGGAAGTTTGGGTGAAAAGATGGTAGAGTGGAGATTGTTACCCAAGTGGGAGATGGTGGTTTATAGTACCAGGTAGACTAGGTGGGTTTAGGGTTGACAATTGAGTTGAGGATTGTGAGTCCTTGGAGGATGTAGAGAAAGGTTGGTAAGGTTGCTTAAGGATTGGAATTACCTAGGGATATGGTTATGGGTTGCCCGGTTTTTCATGGTTTTTAGTTGAGGGGATATGTTAGTGACTCTAGTGTCATAGACCCCTTTTGATGTTGTGGGTGTTGTGGAGGATAAATTGGCTTAGGAGAAGGTCCCAGTGGAGGTATTAGATGGAAGGGATGAAGAAGTTGATTAATGAGGACGTACTGTTCGTCAAGGCCCATTGGAAGAATAGCCAAGTCAATAGTACCTCCTAGGGAGTAGAGCGGTCATGGAAGAGCAATATCCGTACATCTTTCATTCTATTCAATCTTATGATAACACGTCAAGTCCTTTTATGATTCCAAGTCTTATGCTCCAGCTCCATGTCACTTGCATACATTCAGGTTTATGTTGATAAGTTCATGATGATTTCAACACTCGTATTAAGATTTTGAAAATTGTGTTTTAAATGTGTTGTTGCATTCTTGTTGGGGCTAATTTGTTCATCATTACTCTTCTCATGTATGTTTCTTCGACATTCGGGGACGAAGGTTCGCAAGGGGGAGATATTGAAACGCCCCACACTTGCCTAGGAATGCCCCCATAATCGTAAGTCCCTTATATCTCAAATCAGGGATATTTAAACACCCCTCCACGTAGCTCAGAAAGACCCTATGATATATTTTTTCAATATAACAAAATCCATGCAGAATTTCACAAATTCGACTTTATATTCTTGTTCAAAGGGCAAATTTGTATGGAATAACGAGTATCTATAAGGTATACTTTGTATTTGCCAAGAAAAATAATTTTTGGTGAAACTTCGCAAAAACAGTAGTTGTTCGCAATGGGTTGTAATGCTGACCTGACGCAGACTATTTTAAAATTTTTCGAAAATTTTTCTTCTTACTCCAGGGCAATTGGGTAATAACCCTATAGCTGTATACACGAAAATCTCTCATTGTCTAGCCGTTTTGAGCCCTAAACACCAACCAACAACCTCTCAAAATCGTCTCTAATCTTCATTAAATTCTCCATCCATTCTCGAAAAGTCTTGTTGGAATTGAAGGAAATCAAGTCAAGCCCTAAGTCCTTCTCAAGATTCAAGAGTCTCAAAACTCATTCGGATCTAAGGATTTCATTCAAGATTCAAGTCTCCATTTCAAATCTTCTTTAAGAAACTCTCCAAAGTCAAGGTATGTGGGTTTCTTTCATGGGTTCCTTTCACCCATGATGCCCAAGCTTCTTTTTCTTAAAAACTGCATGATTTAAAGATGATTTACTCATCAGTCTTATTTATTATGAAAATCACTGCACACTATGTTGGAGTTTATGAAATTCTGACTATTTTACTATGTTTTTTTCTATGAATCTAAGATTTATTGTGTGATTTGATGAAGGGTTTCGATGTTGTAACAGCCCGGACCCACACGTGCATATATTGTCCGCTTTGCCAGCCATGGGTCGCCCATACGCCCATGCAC
>JAPFFP010041799.1:0-14798 GCA_026153255.1 Solanum medicagineum | reverse complement strand
CCTACCTTGATTTGTTTGTTGTGGTCTTCATTGATGATATTTTGATCTATTCTCATAGTGAGGAGGAGCATGTGGCTTATTTGAGGATAGTGCTACAAAGATTGAGGGAAGAGAAATTGTATTCTAAATATGAGAAGTGTGAATTTTTGTTGAAAGAAGTTGCTTTTCTAGGTCATGTGGTGTCAAGGAATGATATTAAGTTGGATCCCAAACAGACGAATACGATTAGAGATTGGCCTAGACCATTGACCCCATTAGACTTTAGGAGCTTCTTGGGCTTAGCGAGTTACTATCGGGGGTTTGTGAATGGTTCTCTTCTATTGCTTTTCCCATGACCAAGTTGACATTGACCCAAAATAAAGTTAAGTTTGTGTAGATTAATAAGTGTGAAAAAGAGTTTCCAAACCTTGAAGGATAAGCTTGTCTCCGCTCCTATCTTGTCTCTATCGGAAGGATTGGAAGGGTTTGTTCTGTATTGTGATGCCTCTCGGATTGGTTTGGGTTGCGTGTTGCTGCAAAATGGTAAGCTGATAGCCTATTCTTCTAGGCAACTCAAAGTGCATGACAAAAATTATCCTACTCATGATCTTGAATTGGCCTATGTGGTTTTTGCTTTGAAAATTTGGCGTCATTATTTGTATGGGGTGTATGTTGATGTACTTACTGATCATACGAGACTCCAATAAAAAAGATGCCAACTTGAGGAAAAGAAGGTGGTTAGAACTTCTAAAGGATTATGATATGAGTGTGCATTATCATCCCAGTAAGGCTAATATGGTGGCGGATGCTTTGAGTAGGTGTCTATGGGTAGCCTCGCTCATGTTGATGATAGGGGCACAGAGGTGGCTAGGGAGGTCCATCGGTTGACTAGATTGGGGGTTAGGTTGGAAGAGGTTAATAATGGTGGCATTGTCGTTATTGATGGTTCAAATTCGTCCTTGGTTGATGAGGTGAAAGCAAAGCAAGATCTTAATCCCTCCTTGTTAGAATTGAAAGCCTTGGTGAAAGATGGCAAGGTGGAGGTTTTTTCCCACGGGGGAGATGGTGCCCTTAGGTACCAAGGTAGATTGTGTGTGCCTTGTGTTGATGATTTTAGAAAGAAGATTCTTGATGAGGATCATAATTCTTCCTATTTTATCCACGCCAGTTGTACCAAGATGTATAGAGATTTAAGGGATGTGTTTTGGTAGGGAGGTATGAAGACAACCATTGCCATATTTGTATCGGGTTGCCATAGTTGCCAACAAGTCAAAGCCGAACACCAAAGGCCGGGTGGCCAAACCCAAGACTTAGAGATTCCTACTTAGAAGTGGGAAGAAATTAACATGGATTTTGTGGTTGGGTTGCCTAAGACTAGAAAGGGTTTTGGTTCTATTTGGGTTGTGGTTGATGGGATGACAATGTTGGCTCATTTCCTACCTGTTAAGACTACTTATGGGGCCGAAGACTATGCTAAATTGTACATTCATGAGTTGGTGAGATTGCATGAGATACCTTTGTCTATCATATCAGATCATGGTGCTCAATTCACTTCACACTTTTGGAGATCCTTCCAAAGGGGTCTTGGAACCAAGGTAAAGCTTAGTAAGACCTTTCACCCTCAAACAGATAGCCAAGCCGAAAGAACTATCCAAACTCTTGAGGACATGCTTAGGGCTTGTATTTTAGAGTTCAAGGATAGTTGGGATGATCACCTTCCATTGATTAAGTTTGCTTATAATAATAACTATCGTTATAGCATTGGTATGGCCCCTTTTGAGGCCCTCTATGGTAGACATTGTAGATTACCGGTTAGGTGGTTTGAATTTGGAGAAATGGCTTTGTTGGGTCCGGATCTAGTCATAGATGCTATGGAGAAGGTAAGGATGATTAGAGAAAGGTTGAAAACAGCCCAAAGTCGTCAAAAGTCCTATGCCGATGTGAGAAGAAGAGAGCTTGAATTTAAAGTTGGTGATTGGGTCTATTTGAAGGTGTCACCCATGAAGGGTGTTGTTCATTTTGGTAAGAAGGGTAAACTAAGTCCAAGATTTGTGGGTCCTTATAGAGCGATGAGGAGGTTTGGTAAGGTGGCCTATGAGTTGGAGTTGCCTAGTGAAATAAAATTAGTTCATTCGATTTTCCATATGTCTATGTTGAGAAAATGTGTGGATGACCCTAATGCTATTGTGCCTGATGATGTTGTGGGAGTGGTTGAAGACAACTTGGCATATGAAGAGGTTCTAATAGAGATCTTAGATAGACAAGTGAAGAGGTTGAGGAACAAGGATGTTGCTTCTGTTAAGGTCCTTTAGAGGAATCAACAAGTCGAAAGTGCTATATGGGAGGCCGAAGCGGACATGCAAAAACGGTATCCTTATCTCTTCCTATCACAAACCAAGCCTATTTCCAAGATGTGACATGGCAAATGGGGATCCCGAAGGAACCCTAAGCAAGCCTCTTAAATTGTCATTACACATCATTGGTCATAGAAGCATGTAAAAAGGCATAAAATAAGAATAAGGCTCAAGGGACTAGGGGAAAGCTTTGCAACACATCAACACCAAGAGGAAAGAAATCATAACTCATACCATAAATATATAACTTGTCCAACAAACAACTCTAAATACAAAGATAGAGCGGGGGCCAAGAGAAAGTAACCGGGCTCACCCTCATAATCAAGTAGAACATAAGATAGTGTCTCAATACATAGAAAAGAGGAAAACTTAAACCTAAGTCCCTGAAATGGAGGACTCACCAACAAGCTTGGAATAACACCGTCTAGCCATGTGTAGGAGAAGGATGATCAACTTGGGCACCGGTTCCTACATGGTGATATCAAGTAGGAAAAAGTATACGTTAGTACTTTGAATGTACTAAGTATGTGGGATGCAATGTAACAAGAGATAAGCTTCATAGTCAACATGCATAGCAATAGGCAATAGGCAATAGGCATAATATAGCAATATGACATGTATGACCAATGCATAAGTAAAACATGCTTAAGTAATTCATACTCATATAGAATATCATATGTGTAGAAGAGACCAAGCTAGCTATTCAAGGTATAAACCCCTTGGTGGTTGTGTGGCATAAACCTCTCACATGGTTGATGGTAATAACACCTTACCAACATGGTGACAAATTATAAACCCCTTGCATGGTTGATGAGTATAAACCCCCAACATGGTTACCCGAGCTCTTGTTCCCCCCAGATCGGACATGGTCTAATGCAACACTTTATATAGGATTTATCAGAGGCTCTAGTTCAACATATCATTTAGGAATAATCATATACATAAGCTCATTTCATCATCATAACATCATTCATATCATATCTCATGCTTTGGACCTTCATTTCCTCATGAAACCATAACCGGACATTTTATCAAACACCTTAGGGTTGTGTAATGAGGGTAAAAGACCATGCAATTTAGAGATGAAATCATGCAAGAAAATCCATTGTAAAACCATCAATCGACACCTGGCAACACCCCCAAGACATTCATATCAAATCCCCTCATTAAATCCAACATTATATCAAAGATTTGAAGCTCAAAACATGCTAAAACAACCATACTTTCATGAACTAAAATCAATGTGCAATAAATTTCTCAATATACTAGACCCACATGTAAAATCATTTTAAATCATGCAATATTAGTAAAAAGGAGACTTAGGCACCATGGATGGAAGGACCCAATGGTTCAACACCACATACCTTGGGTTTAGAGAAGTTCGTGGTGAAGGTTGACAATGGAGACTTGAAGCTTGAAGAGAATCCTTAGCTTTGGATGAGGGTTTTGGGTCTTGAATTTGGGATTGAAAATATGGCTAAGTGTTTTGGGAAGTATTGGGAAATGTTTAGGATGATATAAGAGTGGAATTTGACTAACTATAGATGAAAACACGTTTGGAAAACTTGGGCCCAACACTTAGAATGTTTTGGGCCGCACAAGAAAAACACTGCCAAGAAAATACACATCTTCGCATCACGGAGAAGATTTTGTACTGAAGCGCGCCCAAGGTGCGTTGTGAAGGCATAAGGAAAAGCTCTCTGGAATTCGCCACCTAAAGATTTATAATTTCTATTCTTACGCCCTTAAATCAAGGTTAGACCCCTTTTCACCTAATTTGGACCCCCTGAACAAGAATTCGAATTCTAATTTTCGTAATCACAATGGATTTTTAAATATAAGGAAATTTAAATTCCAGGCATTCCGAGGCACGTTTTGGGGCACTTTTTGGGGTCATTACACGTCCATTCTACTCAAGCTTAAGGTACTAATTATAAGACTTCTATGTGATTTCATGTCTCATGTTTAATCCCCTAAGTCAGTTGCATGGATTTATGTTTATATTGACAAAGTTCATGGTGATATTTTACACTTATATTGAGATTTTGAAAATGGTGTATTAAGTGTGTTGATACTTTCTTGTTGGGGATGATTTCGTCATGCTTACTCTTCTCCAATATATTTTTTTGACATTTTGGGATGAATGTTCCCAAGGGGGAGATATTGAAACGACCCTTAAAAAGTGTCTAAAAATGTGTCTCGGAAGTGCCTTGAATCATAATTTCCATATATCTCAAAATTCGTGCGTGATATCTGAAATTCAACATCATATTCTTGATCAGGGGGTCAAATTGAGAGGGGATGGGTCTAACCCCAATGTTAGAGCAAACGAATCACAATTTCATTTTTCCAAAAATCGCATTCCAATGAGGTTTTCGCATCCAAGGCGTGACGAGCCAAGGGCGTGCCTCAATGTATTTTGTGGTGCAGTTTTTCTGTTTGGTCCAGGACTTTTTGCTCTTGGGCCTAAGTCCTCCCATGTGCGAAAACACCTATTCTTAGCCATATTTCAACACCATATCATACTAAACATTCCCCAATACCTACTCAAACACTTAGATAAATATTTCACCCCAAAACTCATCCGGATCTTAAGGATTTCATTCAAGCTTCAGATCTCCATTTCCAATCTTCATCAAGAATTCTCCAAAGTCAAGGCATGCGGGTTTCAACCATTGGGTCCTTTCACCCATGGTGCCCAAACTTTCTTTTTACCTAAAATACATGTTTCGAAGTTGATTTTGCATATGGATTTTCTATTATGGATTGAGCTATGAAATATGTTGAAGTTTTGTAAAAGTGTGACTGTTTATGCATGTTTTAAGCTATAAATCTTAGATCTATCTTGAGATTTGATGAAGGGTTTTGATGTATATTGTATGATGGTGTTACCAAGTATTGGTGGGATGTTTTACTGCAAGATTTCTTGTATGATTTCACTCTTTAGTTGCATCGTTTTACACAAGCATTGCACACCCACCAAGTGTCTTAATGAAATGTCCGGCTATTGTATATTGAGTTGTTGAAGGCCTAAGGCTTGACATATGAGTCAAGAGACTTCATGATGATGACATAGGGATATGTATGTGTTGATGTCATGAGAAGTATGTATATGTTAGTGTCATGAGAAGTATGTATATGTTGGTGTCATGAGAAGTATGTATGTGTCAGTGTCATGAGTAATATGTATGTGTTGATGTCATGTGAAGTATCTATTGTATTGTGAGTTGACCATAGCCAATTGAGGGATTATGCCTCAATCACCTAGATGGGGTCGGTATACCATCAATCAATTGAGGGGTTGGTACCTCAATCATCTCGAATGGGGGCGGTATGCCTTCAACCAATTGAGGGGTTGGTACCTCAATTGTCTCGGATGGGGGCGGTATGCCTTCAACCAATTGAGGGGTTGGTACCTCAATTGGCTCGGATGGGGGCGGTATGCCATCAACCAATTAAGGGGTTGGCACCTCAATCGTCTTGGATGGGGGCGGTATGCCATCAACAAATTAAGGGGTTGTACCTCAATCGTCTCAGATGGGGGCGGTATGCCATCAACCAAGTGAGGGGTTGGTACTTCAATCACTTCTAAGGGGTGGTCTACCTTATATTCCAAGTACTAAGTTGCTTGGTCTATGATGATGGTCTATTTATATACTTGTAATATGTTCTTTATATAAGCATGTTTACTTCAAGTATCATTCATGCATGCCATATTGTTATTTGTTCATCTATTTCCTAATTGTGCATTTTGAGTATGTTGCCTATCTATTATTGCATTGTATCCTACATACTTAGTACATTCAAACTTGCTAATGCATACTCTATGCCTACATGATGTTACCATGTAGAAACCGGATCCCCACTTGATCATCCTCCTCCTCCACATGACTAGTACAATTTCTCTACAAAGCAAGTGGTGAGTAATCAACTTCGGGGACAATGTCTTGATCTTATACTATGTATAAATACTCTCTTTCATTTGATTTGTATGCTTGACTATGAGGGTGAGCTCGGTTGCTTGTCTTAGTCCCCGCTAAGTTCTATGTTTAGAGGTATTGTTGGACAAGATATTTATTGATGTTATAAGCTTGACTCTCTCTTGACTATTTGATGTTTATGCTCTAAAAGATGTCCCTTAGCCCCACGTTCCGCTACTTCTACTCTTTTATTGTTATTTTATTGCTTACGCGACCAAGGATATATAATGATATGTTAAAAGACTTGCTTGGGGTCCCTTTTCGGTTCCCCATGTGCTATGTCACGTCTAGATCCTAAGCTTGGGTCGTGAAAATCCTTGCCTACTCTTGGCAATGTAGTTAATGAGTGTGAGTTGGACTTACTCTTACTCATTTTGGTGCTCGATACTAAGACAACTCACTCCTACTCATTTCGGTGCTCGATACTCCTCCCAAGATTCAATTGCTCATAAAACCATCCACCTCACTCAATCAACTCAAATAGTCTCATAAGGACTCTCATCATCTCACCAGCTCTATCTCAATCGAGCCTTCCCACCTATCATATCAATCATCTCATCAACTTAATTCTCATTCAATCCCTCAAAGAGTTTAGACCAATCATTAGGAGGAGAATCAATTAGACCAATCTCTCTAGAGTTTAATTATGAATACTCATAGGACCATCAACTTCTATGAACCTATCATCATTCTCACATCAAAATCACAATTAAGATTCTCAAATCAAGGCTCTAGAGTCGATCGCTAAGTTCATGCATGCAATCTCACTACAACAAATTATATCTATAGCTACGAAATTTAAGCTATGAATATCAAAATTGTAGCAATTACTAAATAATAGCTACAAAAATTCAAATTTTGTAGCTATCTACAAAATTGTAAAATTTCTTAGCCACAAAATTTTTATTGAAAAAGCTTCAGCTCATTGTTGCTACAATTACTAACAATCGTGGCAAAAAATTGATGAATAGCTACAACTTTATTGCTACAATAAAATTTTGAAGTTGATCACAACTTTTTGACACGCTATAAAAATTATTATAGCAATAATAACCTTTTAGCCACAAGAAACTATTTGAAATGAAATATTGTAGCTAAGTAAACATTTTTTCATCGAGATACAAAATTTGGGGCAATAGTTAAATGATATAGCCACGTCTTTTCTACTATAATAAAATTTCATAGCTAATTAGTAAATTTTGCCAAGAGTAGAAACTTATTGTAGTAATAGTAACCTTCATAGCCAATAAAAGGTTGTTTAACACAAAATAATGTAGCTAAATAAATATTTTTCCTCCGAGTACTAAAAATTTATAACAATAATTGATTACAAATTTGTCATGACGAAATAATGCAGTCACAAATTTATTATTGTGAGAAATTTTATAGCTAATAAATTTTTTTTATCACGAGTTATAATGTGTCATAGCAAAATTTCATAGTCTTTTTTCTTAAAATAATTATACATTTTTTACGAAATTATAATTTATATTTGAATTTGTGCTAACTTATGCAAAAAAATTTAAGAAATAATTCTATTACTAATATCAATATTCATATTAATTTTTATACAATTTATTTATATTTTGCCATCCTAAGAATTGAAAGAAAAATTAATTATAAGGATTTATATTTTCCCCATTTAGATCCAAAAGCTAAAATCTCCCCCCAAAATGAAAATTTGTAAGAGACAAAATTTCCCCATCAAAATTTCAAACACAATTAAAATTTCCCTCCCCCTTGGCACCTTCCATAAAAAATAGATCCCGCAATCTCTTTCCCCACATCGTTCCCTCCCCTTCCTATTCTTTACGTTTACTTTCTTTCCAACTTAAAAAATTTATGTGATGTTCTTCTAATTATTTTTTTTTACAGGTTTCTTATTCAAGATATGTTCATATTTTTTGTATTTTAAAATTTTTGAATCCATCTTATGTTTATTTGATTGTTTTATGAGTGAATTTTGATAGTTTCAAAGTTTGAATATTGTTTGAAGAAGTCACATATTGGGATGAAGATCCCGATCTTCCTAGTGATATGGGGGACAAACGTCATTCTAAGTTGTCCAAGTTGCCAAGAGAGAGTTCCTTTGCACGAGTAAGAAAGCGATGTATTTACACGGGTCGCCCTCGTATCCTTTTTCGTGGATTAGCATCTCGAGGTCCTTTTATGGGCATAAAGAAATCGTCTTTGTAGCAACCACCAAACCAATAGAATAAGGGTTAGCTTCGTAGTAGGTCTACAAGCAAGGTAAGTAGGTCCATTACCAGCCGGTTCCGGACCGAAAATACCTAACAGACTAATCCCTTATCTAGGATCGTAGATGCTAACGGGGCGGGAATCGAAGTGGGGGACCCCTTTACCGCCTGTGTCTATCTCTTGTCAAGTATGCTCCCCAGACATAGACTACATACAGGGTGTGGGAATCTGGAAATTGGCTAAATTCTTCACTGATAGAAACAAAAATGAAGGATTTGACTGATAGAGCCCCTTCCCTTCTCTTTTAGATGAATGGGATGGTTTAGAAGGCGCTTTTCGATCTACGGTCCCTAGGAGCGAAGGGTTAGGCAGGTAGTATGGGCCCATTGACTTCCAGCTATGTGCTGTGCTGCTCCAACGAAGCGAATGAAGAGGAGCTCTTTGAGCTTCCGGGTGAGCTTACGCTTACTCTCAGCCTCTTTGATTGATAGGCGGGCGGGCTAAGCCCCCTGCTGAGGATTCAATTCATAAGGCTAATTTTATGTTGTCGTGAGGCTTTGGTTAGGCCAACTACTATAGGCTAGCTACTTCTAGCTTCTATACTGGCCCTTCCACTTTGGTGTAGTTTTCGTTTGTATTGGTACTGAATGAACATATCAAACAAAAGCGAGCAGTATAAGCCCTTCTTTGGCCTGGGAAAAGCAGCGAACTCTAGAAGCTAGGGCTTTGTTCACTGATGAGGAAGATAGCGTTGGAGTGGGGGTCTACGATGTGATACTAAAGTATGACTAGGGGAGATACATGCTAACTATGGGTAGGAATCTAGAACCTTTATGTAAAAAATTTCGGGGGGTTATAGATCTCTTATACTACCATTGATCGATAGAGCAGAATGACCAGAAAAATAAGTGAAGTTAGAAAGGGGTCAGATTTATCCCGACGGCAGCAAGCATTATCCAGGAACGATTATCCAGGAACTAGAAGATGGTTGGCGTGACATGCCTAAATCCCCCATAATCAATCCACAAGGCTTCAGGCGACTGGAGCAACCTTTGAAGGCGCTCGGCCTTGTTCACCCTGTCTCCTTGCATAATATGGATTCCAAATATTCATGATCTGGATGTGAATGAGTCAAATGACTTATCCCTCGGTCTATTATTGAACCATCTCTCCAGGGATTGTGAAAGATGTTCTACTAGAAATATTCTTGTTATGGCTTCAACTCATATTCCCCAAAAAGTGGATCCCACTCTAATAGCTCCGAATAAATTAAATAAGCACGAGACTAAACTATAGAAATAGCTACACAATCTAAGTTTAGATGGCAAACAAATTAAATATTTTGCTATAGCATGACATCTTTTGTGGCTGCATCGATGCAGATAGCTACAAATCCTTTTTGTTGTGGCAAAAGAATAAAATTACTTTTTTTATGGCAAACCTTTTTTACTTGCACAGCTATAACACAAACGTTCTGTAGCAATAGCTACTAGTCCTTAGTCATGGACAATGTAAAGTCAGTAACTAACTTTTAGCCACGTTACATCTTGCTACGAATGCTACGGAAGATAAATATTATAGCTAAAACATCTAGCCACGAAAAATTACATTTCTAGCTACGACAAATTTTATAGTAATAAATGTGTTTTCTTGTAGTGTCTTTTATAAGTTAATGTATAGGGCTTATGAAATAACTCATGAAAAGTATTTAATCAGAAGAATGTAGTTTATGATGATCATCAACATATGAAAATATATAGAATGTATATAATTTTGCAAGAAAGTGTGAGAAACTTTCAAGAAAACATGCATGGAGACTAAATACATTCATAATCTTTCTATTACCATCAATGGAGCACATGGAAAGATAATTTTATGTTTTAGTTTAGTCATATATACCTAGTATGGTGTTTTGACGATCAATCTTGTAGGGGTTCTCCTCAATTCTCTTGAATCCTTGCCCTTCCTTTCTTCTCTTTAGCCCTACTTTTTGTTAGAAGCTTAGAAAGACTTAGTAATGGGTTTTTGTGAAACTCGATAAAATTACCAAAATATCTATAGAGGAGAGATATGTGCATTATGTGTCTTCGCATGCTTAGTGACAAATCCGAGACTGGATATGCATCAGCCTGAGAAATTGAATGGGAAAATAGTCTTAGTTGATTTTTAGAGCAACCGGATCAAAAGATAATTATTTGATCCGAAAACCAAAAGACTGTTCTTGTACATATTTTTTTTCAATTTTTTTGACTGGATTGGAAAAACTCGTTCAGAAAATTTTTGGAGAAAAATCAATAGTGTGTGCCCAGTCAGCGTCGCGGACTAGGGTATTCCAAACTGAAAATTTTTCTTTAATTTGTGAGGGACATTCTAGACATTTTACAACTCCTCCTAAACTCAAAACATGATTAAAATAGGTCGTTTTGAGCATAGAAAGGGTTTTAAACCCCATTATAAGTCCTTTCTAAGTCATTGAAGAAGACTAGGGATTGAGAGAAGAGAAGAGGAAAGTGAGATTGAAGAGTTCGAGGGAGAATTCTTGAAGGTTGATTGGTAAAGCTCTACACTAGGTATGTAAGGCTAACCTATAGCATGAGATTGTTCCCCCATGTGCCCCATAGATGGTCATAGATGAGTTGAGAGTTCATAAGTCCCCATACATGTTTCTTGAATTGTTTCTTGAAGGTTTTATTGAAAATTATATTAATTACATGTATTTTCGATGTTGATAATCATCATAAAATTGTTTTCTTCAATTGAATACATTTGATGAGATATTGTGTAACTCTACATGATAACTTTGAAAGCATGCATGAATGAACCTAGAGATTGAGTCTAGAGCCTTGATTTGAGAATGTCGATTGTGATTGTGATGTGAGAATTATGATGAGTTGATAGAACTTGATAGTCCTCTGAGTATCCATAAATGAACTCCAATGATTTATCTATTCGATTGTACCCTAATGATTGTCCTACACCTTGAGCTATTGATTGATGAGATGATTTGAGTCTCTATGAGACTAAGGGAATGATAAGTGCCACAATGAGGCTGATTGAGATGATTTGATTGAGATGGTTTGATTTAGATGGATTGTCTTATGATCATTGAGTCTTAGGAGGAGTATCAAGCCCCGAAATGGGTAAGAGTAATATTAACTCACACTCATTAACTACGTTGCCAAGCGTAGGTGAGGATTAGAACCACTACTTTATATTGAGGTTCCTTCTGGGTAGAAGTCCCTGAAACAATAGAGGACTTGTAGGTTGTCGTCTCTATTTTTGATTGTCCATTATGGTTTTGATTTGTTCTCTACCTGAAAAGGATAGAACGGCCGTGGCAACACCGACGGGATGTTGTATAATCACTGGCTCATAATTGATTGTTGTTGGATTAGAGAAGCTCCCAGAAAGTTCCCATATTGAGTACTCTAAGCCGAGATGAGATGAGATGAGCTAAGTTGAGTCTGATTTGATTGATGAAGTTTGATTGGTTGATGGGTCACTTGTCTACACTTTATTCTTGCTTTAGATAGACACTTGACATTTTGATCGATTATTATTCTGAGTTGATGTTGTTCTATATTATTCTACCTGTTTCTGTTTCATTCAGCTAGTTTACATACCGTACATTCCATATACTAACGCCACTCGGTGCTGTATCATTTCATGATGCAGATAAAGGTTTAAAGATCATCAACAGGCACATCATTGAGGATTTGATACGTTCAGCTAATTGGTAAGCCTCCCTTACTTCGAAGTATTCATTATATTTATTTCATCTTACTTTAGAGTTAGATTTGAGTAATGCTATTTGGATTTGAGATAGCCATGAGTCTGTAATTGGCACAGCTTGATAGTGATAAAGGCTTCATAAACTAGAGTCAAATGTTGATGTTAAGATTTGTGAACTATTTTCTTTTACTAGCCTTTTCATTTATATTATTATTTTGAGACTAGTTGAGATGTGCCCATTTACTTCCTTTTGTCTTCTGCTGACTAGTAAAGTTTATTGACTGAATGAATGTTATGAGGCAAATTGGTTCGCTTGGGGACTAGCAATAGTCTTTGGGTCCCGGCCACGTGTAGGGTACCTTCTCGCAGAGTGACAAGCTTGGTATTAGAGCACAAAGTTAAAGAGTCCTAGGGAGTCTATGAAGCCGTGTCTAGTAGAGTCCTTATTATTGGTGTGAAGAGCTCCACATCCATAATAGGGAGGCTATAGGACATTAGGAATTGTTTCACTTTTTTTCATGTTCTAAATCGTGTGATAGAGTTATCCGCTATGAAAGGTTCTCCTTTAATTCGTGCTTTGAGAGTTGCAAAGTTGTGATCATGCCTACCAGAATAGTCATCAAAGGTAGTGGACTTCCCACCAGGCAGAATGTTAACCCACCTGAGCCTCAAGGACATGAGGAGCCTGTGGATCCAGAGGTGCCTATTGAGCAGCCCCCGCAAGATGAGGTTTCCAATGCTGAACTTCGCCATGCTATCCAAACTCTAGCCCAGGCTGTCACAACACCTACTGCGAGACAAGGAGTGGGTAGACAAGATGCACAGGACATATCTAGAGTCCAGGAATTCTTGAGGATGAATCCGTCTAATTTAACAGGGTCTACATCTATTGAGGATCTTGAGAATATGTGGAGGAGCTTCAGAAAGTGTTCCAAGTGATGCATGTGGCTGATGTTGATAGAGTTGAACTGGCTGCTTACCAACTCAAGGGTGTGGCCAGACTATGGTTCGACCAATCACTACTAAAAACTAGATGAAAAGCAACGGCCAAAAGCAATGGACTGCGTCGCTTGTTTTTGTAAAAATCGATGGAAAAGCGACGCAATCCAATTCGTCGCTTGTTTGCTCGATGCTTTTCGAAAAGGGAGGGACTACATCGCTTTCTGCTTTTTGTCCTTTTTTTAATAATTGTTTTTTTTAAAAATGGACATAGAGTCACCGTCTATCACAATTTGGAAAAATATTTAAAAATAAATTACAAAAGCAACGAGCATTGAGTCCATGTTCGTCGCTTCTTTACAAAATTAGTTTTAAAAAATTTAAAAGAAGCGACGGACATTGGGTCCCTATCCTTCACCTTATTTTAAAAATTAATTATAAATAAATTTAAAAGTACGACAGACTAGGGTCCCTATCCTTCGTTTTTTAAAAAAGTAAATTAAAATAATTTTTACAAAGCGACAGATATAGGGGCTCTGTCCGTCGCTTTTCTGGAAAATATTTTTAAAAAGATTGCAGAAAAGAGACGGACATAGGGATGCAGTCCGTCGCTTTTTCTGCATTTTTGTTTATAACAGAGACCTGTAGTTTCTGCTGCCCACCTACAATTGAAAAAATAATTCAATTCTAATCCAAAGAAGCTATCTAACAGCAGTAACAACAAGTTCAACATACAAAATACATAACACCAATCAAAATTAAACATTATAAAAAAATAAAATTCAACAATTACAATGTTTCAACCAATATAAAGTTCATCAAAATAGTCTAAAGTATCCAAAATATAAATAAAGTGTCCAAAAATAACTAAATTTTCCAAAACATAACTGAAAGGAACCTAGGGACTATTCTCAACAAGCTCATCATCATCACTTTCATATTCAGGAGTGCAAGGACACAATACAGGTCTACGGGCGAGGTTGAGCACTTGTTCTTTGATTTGTACAACTTCTTTTTGTTGCTCAACCCTCCTTGCCTCAGAATTTGCAAATGCACTTGAAAGTTGTTCTATATTCTGAGACATGGCAGCCAACTGAACCTGGTCAAGGGCCTCGGCCTATCTCGACGATCCAATGCCTTCTAAACCTAATTGGATTTGTCATATGTCATCCGTAGATCTCATCCCATATATCCGACCTTTGTGGCTCCCGCCAACTACTTTCTCAGTCCAAATTTGATCGGATAGTTCAGGCGTAAGTTGGACATCATCTCCAAGCTCACGAGAGTATCGCTCGTACTCTTGCTGCACATTACAAAAATAATTCAGAGATAGAGTGAATACTTAATATATATATATATATATATATATATATATATATAGAAGTGTTAAGAAACTTACGTAAGCTTGTTTGTCCCTCGGCTCGATCCACACGTCCGGGTCTGACTCATTATCCTTCTTTCTAATATGATTTCTCTTGAAAACCTCCTGCTGAAATGGAACCCGTCCCATTTCTTTCTCCTATAAAAAATTAATTATATAATTAATGAAATAATATTCAATCAAAAAAAGTATTTAAGATTATGAATTTAAACTTTAAATTTAGAAATCTTACCA
>JAPFFP010041798.1:0-14798 GCA_026153255.1 Solanum medicagineum | reverse complement strand
GTCGCATATCAAGAAGAACATCTATCCTAATGTTTATCTCACTATCAGGAGAGACTCTAGGAAAATCATCAGGGAAGACCTCTGAAAATTTATTAACAACAAAAATATCTCTAACTCAATTGATATGGAAGATACACCCCCTTTGAAATTAACTTTCTAGCCTTACCAATCATAAATCAAGTTAAGAAATCACTCAATTTATCCAAATATGGTCCCCATGTATGACCACCTTCTACAGATCGTAGATGATTTCATGGCTCATACAATGTATTTATAATTTCTCCAATTTTCTAGAAATTTGCTAAGGCAACTGACTCATGTACAGTGGCCTTCCACAACTCGTGATTCCATCCATGAGCCATGATTAGATCTCATAAACCGTGACAGAATCCAAAATTTTCTATAACTTATTTTCTTTATTTTGACTTTCTAATTTATGAGGTATTACATTTAGATTGTTCAATATGTCACTGACATACCAAGAAGTTCAAAAAATTTGTAAGTAATAGGTAGAAAGATAATCTATGTAAGTTATCCGAAGAAATCTTTAGAAACTTGAGAAGTTGACTCATAGTATTTAGAAGATATGTCATAGTATAAGTCAAGATGCACCAATTCCAACAACATCTGTGGAAGTTTTAGAGTTCTTTGAATGAAGACCACTTCAATCCATTACTTATTCAAGAGAATAGATCTTTGCAAGCACTAATATAAAACAGAGTAATATTGAGGAACAAATTTTAACACAAAATCAAGGGAGATCATAAATGATTTTGTTACTGCCATGCTCAGCTCAAAATCATAAAAGTTGGGACCAAGGTTAATCTCCCAACATAATAGCTTATTCAAGCTATTACACAGGTTGAATTTTCAAGTAATGAAGGTCCTAAAAACAATCAAACCCCTGACATTGATGGATTCTTTACTAAATGCTACAAATAGATCTGTCCCACTTGGGGACTAGGATAACAAAACCAAATATGCAATTCCTTCATACAAACAAACTTCTAAAAGAAGTCAACTATACTATAACACTGATTCTAAAAGTGAATGACTAAACATATTTCAAAATATTTAAACCTCTAGCATATTGTTCTACTCCATATAGGATTAAGCTCAGATCCTTATTAAAAAGATCAAAACATTGTTAGACTTCCTAATTGGAGTCTTTATTATAGATATAAATATTCTTAATAATGTGATTATGGAACACGAGTTGCTTAAATGATATTTACAACAGTCTGTCTCTCATGGGTACACAATCAAAATAGATGTTATAAAGGATTATGACTCTATTGAATGGATTTTCCTGAGAATTATGTTGCTAAAATTTGATTTACCAACAAGAATTATAACTTAAATTATGGAGTGTGTCAGTATTGTGAGTTACTAACCCCTAACTAATGACGAAATAATTCTAAAATTATGTACAAAGTTCTATGATAATGTAATGACCCGTACATTGTACGACTTCTTCGAAGCTCAAGGGAGACTGCACGGTTCGTGTGCCCACGTGGCCTCCAGTGAAGTGATACTTAGCCTTAATTTTGAGTTTGTGGCCTTGGTGTGGAGTTTTGGGCTAAGGCACCTTGGACCCCACGTGGGTCGGGAGACACTTCACAGACCGTGTTGCGGGTTGTGTAATGGCCTTAAGCTTGAAACATCCATGTTTGGGGCAAAGAATGGTCACACGGCCACCTTCACGGGCCGTGTGATGGTTCATGGGCTGTATGGCCAACCATATAGCTTATGGATTGAGAAATGTTCTAAGTATAGAATCACAGTCTCATAACTTACAGTGAATGTTTTCAAGTGTAGGCATATGAGCACCTACACAACCCGTGTAGCTTCACATGGGTCATGTGGCCCTTCCATGTAGGTTCCAAACCTCTATCAAGACAAATTATTGTCTAAGTGTAGGTTCATAGGCTGGTACATGAACCGTGTGGTGCCACACGACCTGTGAACTGTTCCTTGCACTTATGACGGTCAATTTTTCCACTCGTTTCATTAATGGTGTTTTCATAAAATCGATTTATCCTAATGGTCTTTTGGGACATACTATGCTATCTAAAGACTTCTTTATGACTTAAACCCCATTCCTAATATTCAAATTCACTCCTCACATCTGAAAAACACTCACAAACTCCTCTCAAGAATTCTTGCGGATTCAAACTTGGGGATCAAGGCAAATTCAATTCTTCTTCAAATTTATCTTGAAACTCCTTTATTGGGTCAATGTATGTGGGTTTTGATCCATGGTTCCTCACAAGCAAAGAGACCCAAATCTTTTCAAGTAAATTTCATCAACTTAAGCTTACTTTAAATTTGGAGTTTTGTCATTTTGAATTATTAAAGTCAAGTAGTGAATGTGCTATATTTGATGATTTTAAGTTACTTTAAGCCCTAGTATGATGATTTAAATTGAAATTATAAAGTTATGAACATGCATGTCCCATCAAAGTTTGTTTTGTGCATGGGTGATTTATATTATGATTTTAAATGTGGGTTTAATTATATTTTCACTTGAATATCATACTATATTGTTGATTTGAGATGGAAACTGAATTACCCATGCCATTCACATATCATCCATAGGATATGCATTCATGAACAATGAATTTTATGAAAATTATGAAGTGGGTTAAGTGCAATTATGTTCTATGATATGATTTTGATAAGATATTGGTTATTACAAGAATGTGATCAGATATATGTCAATTGATTTTGGCTCTTTGAGCAATTGGGTGCTTGAACCATCTTGTATATTTGAATGAGCTATTCCAGTGCATTAATATTATGGTTATGAACTATGTTTTGGCTTTTGAGCATAAATGTGCATTGAAAGAATTGGAAATGGTTATCACCTCTTTTGAAAGCATGTATATATACACGTATATGTATTCTTGTGGGATAGTACTGATGGATTGAGGGCTCCCTCTCTTTCCTTGAAACTATATGCCTAGCATAGGTTATGAGAATCCTATCCGAAATGGTTGATGCTCCCGTAAGGAAGGTTACTTCATACGAAATGGGTGATGTTCCTGTAAGGTGAAGTGTAATGAGACATGATATGCTATATGTGAAAATCATATCCAAAATCGGTGATATTGATGTGTTGTCAAAAACACAACATATTTGATGCCTAAAACAAGGGATATTATGAGTTCTTAATGCGACCTTTTATGGTTTTTATGTGTTTTGTGTTGTTCTTGCAGAAAAGTTAAGTTGGCATGATTTTGAAGAAGGTTATAGATTTTGCTAAAGAATAAGACATATGAGCAAACTTATGAGTCGTAGGGTGTGTTGTAGAAGGAATCAGAGACCAACATTCAGAAATCTACTAATTGGAGGTCACACCTATGAGGCCAGCCTACGGGTCGTAAGTCTCACCACGACTCGTATAGGTGGACTCGTATAGGGTGTGTCGTAGCAAGAACATATGAGTCATAGCTCAAGCAAGGACTCGTACCTGTGAGTCATACCAATTTAGTCCAAAATACCCAGAGCCTAATACGAGAACCTGACTACAACTCATAGGTCACCCTACGAGTCGTACCTGGAAGGAGTACCAGCTATCAGCTATCTTTTTTGTGTTATTTTTTGGGTTTATTTGTAAACGCTATAAATACCTTAAGTTTTTTTTTATGGAGGAGAAGAGCAGATTTTAGAAGGTAGAAATTCCCTTTGAATATTCTCTAAAGAATATATTAGGGTTTTAGATTAGTTTATTATTCTCTCTTCGAAAACCCATTTTTGGGATTGCAAATCTTGCATTGTACTCATTGTTGATCAATCAAGCTTTTGGGTTTACAACTTTTAGTATCTACAATCTTCATTGTTTTTGGTAAAACTCTCAACTATGTCATTTATTTGCATTTTGTTTGTTTTGCCTTAGCCATGAGTAGCTAAGCACCCACAACTTGCGGTTGTGGGAATCATGGGTAGTTGATTTGAGATAATCTAGGTTTATTGCATTTATACGATTAGGGTTTGCATATATTGTCTATTTTCCTTCATTATGATTGTCATTTCGTGGTGGACAATACCAAACCCTACCTACTATCATTAGCCCGACCAAGGTAGTGACGAATAGGAAAAGGAAAGTAGATGAAAAGTTTCGATTTATGTGTTCTCGTCTAATCAACCAAACTTGACCAAAGGGAGGTTGACTGGGACTATTGGTAACGGTTAGTTGGCATGCCATGGTGGCCGACCAAGGGTCATGGTGAAATTCAACCTTCAACTTCACAAGAGGGCCGGAAGAACCTAAGTTACTGTCCTGCTTGCGAATTTCCAATTGTAGTTATGTTGCCTAGGGTAATCGAGTAAATGGACCATGGTGAACACAATTCCCAAGTTTTCCCTAAAATTGAGTGTTACCTCGCGTCTTAACTTAGTGTTTATTTTAATTTGTTTTTGAATCACAAGAAAAAATCCCCATTTAGAGATTTTAGTTATTTATTGTTAAAATGATTAGTAGTTGATTCTTGTTGTCAAGCCCCGTATTCCCTATGATTCGATCCTAACCTTTGGTTAGGTTAATTGTCGATAGCGATCACTTTCTTATTGGAGCGTAAACATCATCAAAATTATGGCGTCGTTGCTGGGGAATATGGCTAGGATTAGACTTGAATTCATTATTAGTAAGTTTTAGTGTTAATGCCTAAACTCTCCTGTATTTTACTTTTTTGTTTGTTTTTGTTAGCTGATTTTAGGTGTACGTTGGCTGGCACTATGACTGAACAAAAGTTCTACATTTCAAGTGACTTATTGGAAACCAAGAGGCGCGACCTATTTTATGGGCAAGAATCTGATGATCCCCAAATCCACCTACAGAATTTCACTTAAACATTGAGGGGGGACAAGATATCCTACTTGGGAGGCCATGGCTCTTCAGGTTTTCCCCATGACTCTCCGGAGTGAAGCTGCGGAATAGTGGTCAATTCTCACCCGATGTTTGCTCTAACTAGGGGAAGTACAGACAGTCTTGCTCATGAGCTTCTATAAGGAGTCCAATAAGAAAATGCTACAGAACAACATCTGTGATTTAAAAGGAGTACTAGGAGGACCTTTGGTAGTGGTTTGGGAAAGATACAAGCAGTGCTTGGCAACGAATCAAAACCATGGTCTGTCTGATGATGAATTGGCGGCGATTTTCTATCAAGCATTAACCTTCGAGCAACAAGGGCAGGCCGATGCATTGTTTGGAGGGGACTATTGGGAGTTCTTAAGACGACCATTTAATGAGATCACCAAGCATATGAGCAAACCATCTGCAGTTGCCTAAGTCTACCAACCCTTTCAAGGACAAACCACACCATCCACTAGTGCATCTAAGGGACCCTCAAGTAAACCCAAAAGCAAAAATGATACACATTGGCCGAGGTTACCATACCAACATTGCATCACTGATAAACTTACACGGATTGAGCATATGTTTGAACAAGTCCTGATCAAGGTAAATGACAAGATGACATTATCCAGGATATAAAGTTTGATGTCCTCAAATGTAACTACAAAGTGGAACAACAAAATATATCAATGCAAAGTCTTGGTGATAGAATAGAGCAACTTGTAGAGCAATTAGATGCAGTGCAGGATGAACAAAGGAAGAGTATAAGGAGCAGCGATGGGACACATGGAGAAGTCTAATTATCTATGATGGCATAGTCGAGCCACGATGTTAAACAAGGCGCTTCTTGTGAGGCAACCCAAGCATCTTGTGTGTTCAGATTTATCTTGAAACATTTTCATTTGTGTAGCTTGTTTAGTGATAGTTGATACTTTGCTGAGACTGCTAAGACTCTGAACTACTTGTGTTAACTTGCCTTATAGTGTATCTTAAGTATTTAGGTGCGGTACAAAATAGGAATTGAAGAGTGGAGAGACACATGCTTGAAACAGCCTATACGAGCCGGCGTACGAGTCGTAGTCACCACTACAACTACTAGTCGTGTTCGTAGGGGGAAACAATAAGTATCAAAAGTGGGGCACATGCACTACGAGCCAACCTTACGATTTGTAGGTTCCTCTACATGTCATAAAAAGGGGTTCGTAGTACCAGGTACGAAATCAAAATTTTCCTAAGTATTGGGTTTGCTACAACACAGGGACCTACAAGTCATATGACGCTTTACGACTTGTAGTCAGGGTCTCGTAAACCCGTTCTGCAAAATTTTAAAGTGTTCTTCATGTCCCTTTATAAAGTGTTCTCTTTCACTTTGTAGCTCCCCCTATCATCCCCTTTTATTATTTCATTCATCCCCTAAATTATTCACCCACTAAGATTCCCCAGCAAGTAAATTTTGCACCAAGAACTCGGCCTTTTTTTTTTATTCTTGTCATCATTCATCCATTCATCTGGTAAGTTCTCATGGTTAAGTTTGGTTTATCTTTGATATAGTCTTGTCTTATGGATGCGTGATGAATGCCTTACGATTATGATTAGCAAAACCATGTGAATGTGATTGTGGAATTAGGAAAAATTTGATGCATTACTGTCTATGTCCCTGTAACGGGTCAATTCTTGAATTCTACCTTTGTTGGGTGACTTGATGTCCGATAATATGGCCATGTGCTTTGTTGCATAATTTATGGGTCATTATCTTGTGGAGATTATGTGGGGTTGAAATTGTTGGGTTGGGGGTATTATAAATCTTCTATGGTAATTTACTCATATGTATCCCCTTTAATATGCGTTGATGTTTTTACGATTAGAAGTGTTTTGATCAGATAAGGGAGAATTCATGCTTTGTGTTGAGATGTCTTTGTGTGTGTAAACTTTGATGCTTTCTGGTTAGTTGTTGGACTTTCTGGAAAGGTTAGAGACACCCATGGTATTCTATGTTTTCTGCTACAAGGACCTACTACAAGTCATAGGTCTCAATACGAGTCGTAGTGACCCTTTATAGAAGGCAACAGTCATCTAAGGTGCCTTAACTTTTTCCATACGAGACTCACCTACAAATTAAGGAACCTCTTATGAGGCGTAGTGGTAGTTTCATGGCCTTGATCTGAAATCTCGAAATGTCTCTAAAATGATATACGAGCCTAGCCTACTACTCGTAGGACACCCTATGAACTGTATCTGTGTCTCGTAGCTGATTCTAGAATGCATTTCCTTCAGATGCCTTGGTATTATGAGGCCACCATACGACTCGTAGGTCACCATACGACTCGTAGGGCACCCTACGAGTCGTACCTCCACCTCATATCTACAACCCTGGACCTGGTTCAAGTATTTTACTTAATAAATTTTATTGTTTGTTGTTTTATTGCTTTATGTGTTATCTTTTCGGTATAGACATCATGGGACTCATGCTTTGGTTTGTGATGATTTTACAGAGACAATGTCTTCAAGAGGACAAAGAGTTGTTGCCCCAACTCTAGGACACCAATTGAGGGATGAAACATTTGATGAGGATCAATCCGTTGAGGAAATGAATGTGCACCCTGACCCCGAAGCCAATATGCCCTTGAACAGATCACAAACAACGGATTCGATAGAAGTAGTTAACCCCTCCTAGTCTGAAGAGGAGGGTGACCAGGAAGGGTCAGATGATGATGCCTCACTTTCTGAGTCTGGTTCCCTGAGGTATCTCAGGCTCAGCATGACGATACTACTCCCCGACAACCAGCCGATTTTTCTTACACTGTCTCTTCCATAGACCCACAAAACACGAGATGGTGTGTCCCAGGGATGAAAGAGATTTATGAAAAAGGACTAGAGCTAAAAAGCTAAGGGAGGCGAGTGAGAAATTCCACGAGAAGCTAGGATGAAATATTTTCGACTAAGCAGTGTACCAGGGTTAGAGGTTGAAATTGAGCAGTATCGACTTGGTTGGTTGTCACGGGTATTGGGGAAGTATGCTCCTTGTGTAGTTAGAGAATTTTATTCCTCCTACTATGCTGCTATTTGCAAGGATTTGCCAAGGCTCAAGAAGCCCATTGAGTAGCCACGATTGAGTGAAGTCCTAGTCAGATGGGAGGTTGTTGATATCTCATAAGAAACTATTCGGAGAGTGCAGCTTGGACCAAGCTACAGAGTGCCACATTCCACTAAGGAATATGATCATAGGACTGCAAATATGACAAAGGCAATGAATTAGGAGGATGCCGGGTTGAGAACCAAACTCCTTAGGTGGATAACAAGTCAAATTTGTGAGGAGAGTGTTGAGCCAACATGGGTCACAAACCACACAGAGCATATTCTAAAGGCCCATCTCTCATTTAGAGAAAAATTTTGGTGGTACATTATTCGTTGGCGCATCAGACCCACTTTCATGGATAATGTGATCACATTGGAGAGTGTTATGTTGTTCGCTAGCATTTTGGCAGAGTGGGCTTGGGTTATGACGGAACACATACATGAGTCAGTAGTGTGTACTTAACAGGCCTTGCCATTTCCCATTTTGATAAACAAGTTATGCAAGACGGCTGGGGTGTCAGTCTCTCCATTTGAACCATCATGTAGAGGCGTTGCACGTGATGGATCCCAGCCTAATCAAGGCCGATGAGAATATTGTATCCCTACAGAGATTTGTTCCTCCTCCTATCCTAGAGTCATTTCCAGTAGAGCCCCAGACTCAGGGATCGACTCCAGCTGCTACCTGTACTACCTCGATTGCTACAGAGCCTACACCAGCTGTGCAGATTGAGTCCACACCATTCTCCGGTACTCCGGCACCAACAGCAACTTCATTACTGGTTGATTCTCTTACTTCTGTTGTTACATTTTAGGAATTATCACGCAGGGTGGCTATGGCGGAGTCCATAGTATATGCTCTATCTACACGGGTTAGACCTTAGGTTGACCAGACTGTACGGGACTCCGAGGAGAGGATAAAGGCATTCACCCGTGATTTGGTTGATGAGAGAGACCGATGGATGCCCGAGTAGTTGCCTTTGAGGAGAGAGTCTAGTGGAGACTTAAGGGAGCTTGGCCTGCTGACATGAGCGCTGTCACTGAGGAGTTGGTCAAGTGTAAGGACGAATTATTACAGATGTTAGCAGCTCCTATTGCAGTCTCAGAGGTGGCACCGGTAGACGATGAGGCATTCTATTGGCTAGCTAACTGTCTGAACGTTCATGGGGAGAGGCCCCTTGAGCATGCTAATGGTCTAGAGCTAACCTAGAAGAGGCCAAGATCAGAGGAGGAGCCCATACCTGAGGCGGTGGTGCATTAGTCGCTATTGTTGGCAGCCATTCAGAGAGATCGGGAGCAACACACCTCATATGGAGAGGGTACTTCTGGACTACTGCGGAGGAGATAGTGCCTTAGGACCCCCAGATCAGCCAAACACCGGTGCTTGAAGTCCCATGATGTTTGCCTTCTTTTGACTCCAGTTCTTATTTGATCATTTTGGATACTTTGTTCTATTGTTAGATGATCTTTCTGTTCTGTTTGTTTTTATATATGTTTAAATATTTTTCTGATGGGATGTTGTTTTACTTATATTGTGGATGTTTGTTTTTGGATTTCTAATGTGTGTTTATATATATATGCTTTTATGTTATCGTGTTTGTTTTTTTTTCTTGTTTTTACTTTTAGGACAAAGTATCCAATTTTGTTGTGGTCTCGGAAGTTATGGATTAAGGTGAAGTCTAAGTAACCTCGAGTCCATAACTTCCCCTATTTTTTATCCCAAGGTTTTCTTAACGTGCTTCTTTTTCCTTGTGGATGTTTACTTTTCCATTTAACCGACATGTTTAGGTGGTGTAGATAATGTGTAAATTTATAGTAGTGTTATTTGTTGGCATATACATAGTGTTTAATTGTGTTTTAAAGCTTTGATCTAAAATTGAGTACCCTCAAAATTTTTGAGATTGCAGTTGTTGATGCATTCATACATTTGAGTATCTGGCAATGTTTGTTCTGATATTGTGAAGGTAAGATGAGGCTAAAAGCTTGACCTGTGAGTCTATTCTTGATTGTGGTTTCAATGCCATGTGTGTTATGAGCTTATTTTACTGCACTCATGCATCTTTATGGACTTAGAACTTGTCTTAGTACTTTAAGATTGGTTTAGTGCTGTGGTGAATATGGAAAGGATCTTAGGCCTTTTTTCTTTGAGTGAACCCACTTTTGGCCTAAATGACCCACCAAATAAGTAAGTGAATCCCTTGTTCCAAATTTTTTAGCTTCTCATGTACTCATTCTTTCTTGACACTTTGCTAACTTAACTTTGTTTGATGAAATACCTTGATATTGACTCTAGTTTATCCTTGAGCATGTGAACATTGATTGAGGCCAAAGCCCTAAGTTGAGGGTGGCTATAATTGGTGGCCCTGGTTTGAACAATAGATAGTGTGTACTTCACCTGAGGCTAAGACCCTAAGTTAAGGGTGCCCCTTATTGTGGTAAAGTAATAATAATAAGGTGGTTAGTTGGGAAATCAAGAAAGAAATGAGAAAAGCATGAATCAAGTGAAGAAAAAGAAGAGAAAAGTACCTTGAGTTAATAAAAAGTAGCAAAACTAAGTTTGAAATCGAGGTAAAGCTGAAAAAGAGAAAGAAAGCACTTGAGAAAAGTTCAAGACAGGAGAATAAGGGTGTACTTATTGAAAAAGGGTTGAATTATGAAAGTAAAAAGTGTTGGTAAACATGGTTCAAGGATAGCTTCTAGACCATTACTTGCCTAAAATACCATACGAAAGCCCTTTGGACCTATGTTACAAGACCATAAGTCCTAAAGTGATCCAAATCCACTTTATCACCAAGCTAAAAGATGAGTATAGAGGCACGCCTATGGTGTTAGTCAGTATGTATGAATTTCAATTGTGAGAGTGAGAATGCTTTCTCAATCCCTAATTCTAAATACTTTCTGAGTGAGTATGAGGGACTTCTTTCCAGTGAGGGCATTTGCACTACTTGAGTATCATATGACTACACCAGCGATTGTGGATGATTGATGCTCCTTAGCTTGTCATAGTTGGATTGCCAAGTATCTCACTATGTCCTTGTTTTGCTTAATAACCTTGCAATCCTATTTTGAAAATGGTAGTTGGATATCTGAAATAAAAGAGTTGTTATATATGCCATTAGTATAGCTGCTATGTATTTCTCTTTGTCTGTATAGATTGAGTCGTCGCTTGAGGACAAGCAATAATTCTAAGTTGAGGGTGTTGATGTGCTGTCAAAACACAACACATCTGATGCTTAAAATAAGGGATTCTGTGAGTTCTTAATGCGACTTTTTATGGTTTTTATATGTTTTGTGTTCTTCTGGCAGAAAAGTTAGGTTCGAATGATTTGAAGAAAAGTTGCAGATTTTACTGAAGCATAAGACATACGAGCACACCTACAAGTCATAGCCCAAGATACGAGTCGTAGGGTATACCGTAGCAGGAATCAGAAACCAATATTCAGAAATTTGCTAAGTGGAGGTCACCCCTATGAGGACAGCATACGAGTCGTAAGTCTCACCATGACTCATATAGGTGGACTCATAGCAAGAATCAGAGAGCCAAAATGTTGGACCAAAAACTGAAGGCCGAGACTACGAGAAGAATACATGAGTCATAGCTCAAGTAACAACCCATACCTATTGGTTGTACAAGTTCAGTCCAAAGTACCAAGAGCCTGATATGAGACCCCGACTACGACTTGTAGGTCACCTACGAGTCGTACCAGCAAGGCATACCAACTGCCAGCTGTCTTTTCTGTGTTAGTTTTAAGGCTTATTTGTAAACACTATAAATACCTTAAGTTATTTTTTTTAGCGCGGAGAAGAGCAGATTTTGGAATATAGAACTTGCCTTGAATATTCTCTAAAGAATATTTTAGGGTTTTAGATTAGTTTATTATTCTCTCTTGGAAAACCCATTTTGGAGATTACAAGTCTTGCTTTGTACTCATTGTTGATCAATCAAGCTTTTGGTTTTTCAACGTGTGGTGTCTACAATCTTCATTGTTTTTGGTAAAACTACCAAATATGTCATTTATTTGCATTTTTGCTTGTTTTGCCTTAGACATGAGTAGCTAAGCACCCACAACTTGGGGATGTGGGAATCATAGGTAGTTGATTTGAGATAACCAAGGTTTATTGAATTTCTATGATTGGGGTTTGCATATATTGTCTATTTCCCTGCATTATGATTGTCATTTGGTGGCAGCCAACACCAAATCCCGCCTACTATCACTAGCCCGACCAAGGCAGTGACGAATAGGAAAAGGGAAGTAGATGACATGATTCGATTGATGTGTTCTCATATAATCAACCAAACTTGACCAAAGGGAGGTTGACTAGGACTATTGGTAATGGTTAGTTGGCACGCCATGGTGGATGACTAAACGCCATAGTGAAATTCGATATTCACCTTCACAAGAGGGGTAGAAGAACCTAAGTTACCGTCTGACATGTGAATTTCCAATTGAGGTTATGTTGCTTAGGGTTATCAAGTAAACGAACCATGGTGAACATAATTCCCAAGTTGTCCTAAAGTTGAGTGTTTCCTTGCGTCTTAGTTTAGTGTTTATTTTACTTTGTTTTTGAATCACAAGAAAAACCCACCATTTAGAGATTTTAGTTATTTATTCTTGAAATGATTAGTAGTGGATTCTTGTTGTCAAGCCCAGTATTCCCTATGGATTCGACCCTAACCTTCGATTAGGTTAATTGCTGACAGCGACCACTTACTTATTGGAGCGTGAACATCTTCAGATGTTCGCGTAAAGAGGGTTGCTTCATATGAAATGTGCGATGTTCCCATAAGGTGAAGTATGGTTTACTTTTTGCAAGTAGACCACCTCATTACCAATGAGGGAATTTCATCGGTATTCCAAGTATAGCTCGCTTGGTCTTACTCATGTCAGTTGAGGTCATATCCCAACTATTTATGAGCATCATTTACATTCCATACATCATGAGTTTCATAGCATCTTGTTATATTACATTCCTTGCTATATATCTCTTTCTATACTATGTGTTTGTCATCTAATTTTGTATGCAGGTTTTGGTAAGTTATATGCATTGGATCCAGCATACTTAGTACATTCAAATGTACTAACACATACTTTTACCTACATGATCTCACCATGTAGGCACCGAGGGCTACGACTACCTACTGTACGACGATTAGTTTGCAACTCAAGCTTTGCTAGTTGTGGTGAGTCCTATCTTCCAAGGACGATCCACCATTCTTCTACCTATGGTGCTTTTTATCTCTTTATTTACTTAAGGGTGAGTACAGGGTATATCTTGGGTCCCGACCTATCTTATGTTAAAGGTATTGTTGTACATCTTGTACACTCTTTACGTTATATGCTGAGTGTTGTATTTGGAATCTTGCTTATGACTACTCATGAATTATGTTGACATGAAATGATTCTATGTTGTGTGCCGAAAGATTCTAAGTCCCGAATTGCCCCCACAGAGTGAATAATACTTACCCGCCCCTTAGTGTTTATGTGTTATGGGTTATATGATTCCATGCGAAACCCCTTTCCTTGTGATATCTCCATAGCGCAAGTCCTACTTTCCTGTCACTTAAAACTATTTGTTTACTATTTGCATACGCTTCCGAACCGATCATGTGAATACGGATCTTTGAGGCTTGTTTGGGAACTCTTAGGTTCCCATTCGCCATGTCATACCTAGTCCCTAGGTCCAGGTCGTGACAGATAAAGTGAACCTAAGTGAACTTATCTATTTGTACAGTGATGATACTTCCAGAACTACACTTCATAGTTGATTCACTCCAATTCAAATATGCTAATTCACTTTACAGTTTTACTTGAATTCAGAGAAATCATATGAATAAAATGCTAATTTGATCCTAGCTAGCCTTACGGGCACATAACCATCAACCTACGGTAGCATGTAGTTATGAGACTTGAGGTTTTATATAAGGATCCTTGGAGATAGTCCTCGCCACACAAGCTTATTCAGTACTAAATCATTACTTTATCAAAATCATACTTTCGTATCTTGTAAAATAGGCATCATAGCTTCATGAAACATCTCATACAAAAGAGATAGTCCATCTACATAACTTTCATATAGTGTGGGTATACTCCCCATCTTCTCATCATCATTGGCATTAGGGTGTCAAGTCACCCTCATCATCATATCATCATCATCGTCATAACATAATCTTCATCATCATTAAAATATGCTTTTCATACTTAGAATCATAGTTCACGAAAATCATAGATTTCTCATAGTAAACTAGGGTTGAGTGTGGGTTCATGAGCAATTAATTCAAAATCATGCAATTAGTTAAAATTCATAGAGGAATCATGCAATTGAAACCAATTTCATCAGTTAAGGATTCATATCAATTCAACAAGTCCTTGTTATCATATGCTTAAAATCAAGTTCATTCACTTGAAGAATATAGAAATCATGTAATTCTTCAAAATTCATGCATAAATAGGTATAGTATCCATATAATAATCATAATCCAACCATATGGAATCATGTCATACATAGAATTCCATGCTTAAACTTTGTGAAATGGTGGAATTGAGTTGGGATTCATGGATTAATCTAGTCTAAAGCATGAAGTCCTACATACATCAAGTGAGAAACCCTAATTTAAAGAAGAAATTCTGAAAATCATTTAGCCAAACCTTCAAACCCAACTCAATGTAGAGAATCCTTAGAGAGAGTTTTGGGAACTTTGGGAGAGGTTTTGAGAGTGAATAAGTTAGAATGACATAGGAATCGGCTTTATAGGAAATATGTCGGTTAAGTTAGTTAGAAGGATCAAAATGACGTAGTTTAGGAATTGAACGAATTAGAAATGACCAAAAAGTCCTTCAATTAAAAACTACTGGGCCCATCCACGAAACCC
>JAPFFP010041797.1:0-14799 GCA_026153255.1 Solanum medicagineum | reverse complement strand
GGGTTCCGTCGGATTCCCCATTCATCGTGTCACGTCTAGGCCCTAGGCTTGGGTTGTGACAAGCTTGGCATCAGAGCACTAGGTTGATAGATCCTCAAGTCCAACCCACCGTGTCGATTAGGGTCCTATTCATGGTTGGGAAGCACGCCATGACTATGAGACGTTTTAGGAAATGTTTCCCTTCTTCATGTTGTACATCACGCTATAGAGTTGTAGTGCGTTTTCACCCCTAACGATTGTTCTTTGCTATGCTAGATCATGTCAAACACTTGAGGACGAAGGGCCCAAACTCCCGAGGAGCAACCTACCAATGGTGAGCTCCGGGATGCTCTCACTGTGCTTTACCAAGTGGTGGCCAACCAAGTCAATCAAGGGGCCCAAGCCCCTCATGCTACTACCATGGGAGCTAGGGTAAGAGATTTCATAAGGATGAATCCTCCTATTCTTTACAGGTGAAAGATGGATGAAGATCCACAAGAGTTCGTTGATGAGATCTACAAAATCTTAAATATCATGGGTGTTGGGCCGAATGAAAAGGCGGTGTTGGCGGTGTACCAACTCAAAGGGGTAGCTCAAATATGGTATGATCAATGGAAGGGTGAGAAGGGGGTTGGTAATATGGTGCTTTGGGAGGATTTCAAATTGGCTTTCCTTAACTAATTTTTCTTTTTTGATCTTAGGGAAGTAAAGTTGGTAGAGTTTATGAACTTGAAACAAGGTTCTATGAGTGTGAAGGAGTATTCCCTTAAGTTTAATCAACTTTCAAAGTGTGCTCCTCATTTGGTGGCCGATCCTAGCTCTAGGATGAATAAGTTCGTGATGGGGGTCTCCAACTTGGTAAGTGAAGAATGTCGGTCCACCATACTAATTAGTGGCATGGACTTGTCTCACTTGATGACCCATGTCGAGCAAATGGAAGAGGAGAAATTGATGAAGATAAGGGGTCATGAGGCCAAGAGGGCTTGGTTTAAGGGTAAATTCCAAAAGGGTGCTAAATTTCATCAAGGCCAAGGGCCTCCTCATGCTACTTATATAAGGTTTGCCAATGACTTCCCTAGGCCTCAAGGTATTGGTGGGATGGCTCTTATTGATGTGTTCCCTAAATGTTGAAGGTGCCATGGAGGCCTACGTTTGAAGAGTAATAATGCATGCTATGAATGTGGGGAGCTTGGTCACAAGAAGGTAGATTGTCCTAGAAATCGTGGCAAAGTCCGGGGTGCTAATGCGGTCCTATTGGGGAGAGGTGGCCCTCAAGGTAGTGCCGTAAGCCACAACCATTTGTATGCTCTACATGGAAGGTAGGGGGTTGGTGAGGTCCCCGATGTTGTTACTAGTATGTTGAAAATCTTTGACTTTGATGTGTATGCTTTGATTGATCCAGGTGCCACTCTTTCCTTTGTTACCCCTCTTGTTGCTAAAAAGTTCCATGTTGTCCCCGAGTTGTTGCATGAGTCATATGAAGTGTCTAATCCTATCGGTGCCTCGGTTGTTGCTAGGAAAGTCTATAGAAGTTGTCCTATTTGCATTTTTCATAAGTTGTTACCTTGTGATCTTGTTGAATTAGACATGGTAGATTTTGATGTCATACTTGGGATGGATTGCTTACATTCTTATTATGCTTCTATTGATTGTAGAACTCATAAGGTCAAGTTTCAATTCTCTAATGAATCCATCCTTGAGTGGGAAAGCCAAGATGTAGTGGTCAAGGTAGATTCATTTCATGCATTAAAGCCCATAAGTTAATATCTAGGGGGTGTTTGTATCATCTTGTGAGGGTTAAAGATATGGAGTCCAAAGTCCCTTCCATAGAGTCAGTTCCGGTTGTAAACGAGTTTCTTGGTGTCTTCCCAAATGACCTTCCTGATGTCCCTCCCAAAAGGGAGATAGATTTTGGCATAGATCTCCTTCTCGATACTCAACCTATATCCATTCCCCATTACCATATGTCCCCGGCGGAGTTGAAGGAGTTAAAGGAACAATTGAAAGGTTTGTTGGAAAAGAGATTTATTACGCCTAGCGAATCACCTTGTGGTGCCCCGATGTTGTTTGTGAAAAAGAACGATGGGTCACTTAGAATGTGTATTGACTATCGGCAACTCAATAGGGTCACTATAAAGAATAGGCATCCTCTTCCAAGAATTGATGACTTATTTGACCAATTTCAAGGGGCTAGCTTCTTCTCTAAGATTGATCTTCAGTTCGGGTACCACCAAGTGAGGGTGAGGGAGTGTGATATTCCCAGGACGGCCTTACGGACTAGATATGGGCATTACATGTCATTTGGGTTGACTAATGAGCCGGCCATCTTCATGGACCTAATGAATAGGGTCTTCAAACCTTACCTTCATTCCTTTGTTTTGGTCTTCATTGATGATATTTTGATCTACTCACATAGTAGGGAGGAGCATATGGGTTCATTTGAGGGTTGTGTTGCAAAGGTTGAGGGAGGAGAGATTGTATGCCAAATATGATAAGTGTGAATTTTGGCTGAAGGAGGTTGCATTCTTAGGTGATATGGTGTTGGGGGATGGTATAAAAGTGGATCCTAAGAAAACCGATATGATTAGAAATTAATCTAGACCATTGACCCCATTAGACAATAGGAGCTTCTTAGGCCAAGCGAGTTATTATAGAAGGTTTGTGAATGGGTTCTCCTCCATTGCTTCCCTTATGACATAATTGACTCAAAAGGAGGTTACGTTTGTGTGGACTGATGAATGCGAGACAAGTTTCCAAACATTAAAAGTTAGGCTTGTGTTCGCTCCCAAATTGTCACAATTGGATGGGCTTGAGGGTTTTGTTGTGTATTGTGATGCATCTAGAGTTTGTTTGGGTTGTGTGCTAATGCAAAATGGTAAGGTCATAGCCTATGCTTCTAGGCAACTCAAAGATACATGAAAAAAACTACCTTATCCATGATCTAGAGTTAGCCATTGTTGTGTTTGCATTAAAGATTTGGCATCATTATTTGTATGTGGTGCATGTTGATGTCTTCAACGATCATAAGAGCCTCTAATATGTCTTCACTCAAAAAGATCTCAACTTGAGGCAAAGAAGATGGTTAGAGCTTCTTAAAGTCTATGACATGAGTGTGCACTATCATCCGGGTAAGGCAAATGTGGTGCAGATGCCTTGAGTAGGGTGTCTATAGGTAGTTTAGACCATGTTTTGGTGGTGATAGGGAGATGGCTAGAGAGGTGCATAGATTGGCTAGATTAGGGGTTAGGTTGGAAGAGGTTGATGATGATGGTGTGGTTGTTGTTGATGGGTCTAAGTCTTCATTGGTTGATGAGGTGATAGCAAAACAAGATCTTGACTCCTCCTTGCTTGAATTGAAGGCCTTGGTGAAAGAGCATAAAGTAGAGGTTTTCTCCCAAAGGGGAGATGGTGCCCTTAGGTACCAAGGTAGGTTGTGTGTGCCTTGTGTTGATGGTTTAAGGGAGAAGATTCTTGATGTGGCCCATAATTCTTCATATTCTATTCACCCAGTTCTGTTAAAATGTATAGAGAATTGAGAGATGTGTATTGGCAGGGAGGCATAAATAGGGACATTGCCAAATTTGTTTTCGGTTGCCATAGTTGTCAAAAAATCAAAGCCGAACATCAAAGGTCGGGTGGCCTAACCCAAGACATAGAGATTCCCATTTGGAAGTGGGAGGTGATTAATATGGATTTTGTGGTTGGGTTTCCCAAGGCTAGAAAAATTTTGATTCCATTTGGGTGGTGGTTGATAGGATGACGAAATCAGCTCTCTTTCTACTGGTTAAGACCACATATGGGGCTGAAGAGTATGCAAGGTTGTACATCCATAAGTTAGTGAGGTTGCATGGGGTTCCTTTTTCCATCATATAAGATCGTGATTCACAATTCACTTCACACTTTTGGAGGTCTTTTCAAAGAGGTCTTCGAACAACAGTTCACCTTAATACGCCTTTCACCACCAAACGGATGGCCAAGCCAAAAGAACCATTCAAACACTTTAGGATATGCTAAGGGCTTGTGTAATAGAGTTGAGGGGTTTTTTGGATGTCCATCTTCCTTTTTCCTACAACAATAGTTATCACTCTAGCATCGGTATGGCCCCTTTTGAGGCTCTTTATGTGAGTCGTTGTAGATCCCCAGTTGGTGGTTTTGAGGTTGGAGAGGATTGGTTGTATGCCTACTATGCTTCATTTCAATTTGTATGAAGATGGTTGATGAGGTACGAACCCCTCAACATGGTTATCAAGGTACAAATACATTGACATTGTTGCACGGTCCTGCCACCTTCGGATCGAGGTGATCAATGTACAAACCCCTAAACACGGTTACGCAGGCCTACAACCTCCCGAGTAAGGCTTGGTCATTTTCCCCACACTATAGAGATAATACCATATACATACATTCCTTTTATGATCATATAGTCATTCAACTCGTAAAACATGCATTGGACCTTCACTTCCTCAAGAAACCATAACCAGACATTTTATCAAACACTTGGCGGGTGTGTAGCACTAGTGTAAAATCATGCAATTCAAGAGTGGAATCATCATAGAAAATTCAGTGTAGAACCATCAATAGATACTTGGTAACACCCTCAAGCAATATACATCAAAATCCTTCATCAAATCACATAATAGATCTTATATTCATAGCTCAAAACATGCTAAAACAGTCATAATTTCATGAAAACCCACCATAGTATGCCGTGAAATTCATAATAACTAAGACTCATGAGTAAATCAACTTTAAATTATGTAATTTAGGGTAAAAGGAAGCTTGGGCATATGGGTGAAAGGAACCCATAAAAGAAACCCACATACCTTAGCTTTTGGCGAATCCTTAAAGAAGATTGGAGATGGAGACTTGAAGCTTGAATGATAACCTAAAGATCCGGATGAGTTTTGGGACTTAATGTTGGAGAGAAATATGAGTCTAAGTATTTAAGTGAGTATTGGGGAATGTCTTGAATGATATGAGGGTGAAATATGGCTAAGTATAGGTGTTTTCACGCATGGGAACACTTAGGCCCAAGACTCAAAAGTCTTGGACCTAACTTGAAAATCTGCACAAAAGAATACACAGGAGCACACCCTTGGCGTGCCACGCCAGGGGAGCGGACTGCTCAATGGAAATTGCATTTTTGAGATTTTCAAATTTTGCTACGGTTGCTCTTAAATCCGAGTTAGACCCATTTTTCACTCAATTTGACCCTCTGAACCAGAATATGAAGTCGGATTTTTTATGTCACACATGGATTTTGAGATATATGAAAATTATGATTCTGGGCACTTTCAAGGCACATTTTTCAGGCACAATTTCAAGCATTTTTTATGGTCGTTTCAATATCTGCCTCTTGGGAATATTCGTCCCCGAATGTCAAAGAAATGTATATGAGAGACATAAACATGACAATTTCAGTCCACGTAAGGATGCAACAGCGCACTTAAACATCATTTCAAAAATCTCAACATAGTGTAGAATCATCATGAACTTGTCAATTTAAACATGAATGTATACAAATTTCATGGGCTGAACGTAGACTTGAAATCACATAGGGGACTTAGATGGATACCTTAGGTTTGAGTGGAGTGGGAAATATAAGGATATCGCTTTTGCATGTCCGCTTCGGCCTCCCATGTAGCACTTTTAACTTCTTGATTCCTCCAAAGGACCTTAACGGAAGCCACATCCTTGTTCCTCAACCTCTTCACTTGTCTATCCAAAATATGAATCGGAACCTCTTCATAGGTCAACTTGACTTCAACAACACACACAATATCAAGGGGCGCAAAAGCATTAGGGTCTCCCACAAGTTTCCTCAACATGGATAGATGAAAGACCGGATGAATCAAATCCATCTCACTAGGCAATTCCAACTCATAAGCTGCTTTGAAAATCCTCCTCATCACCTTATAAGGACCCACATATCTTGGACTCAACTTGCTGTTCTTACCAAAATGGACCACACCCTTCATGGGTGACACCTTTTTAATAAACCCAATCACCAACTTTGAATTTGAGATCTCTTCTGCTCACATCGGCAAAGGACTTTTGGCGACTTTGGGTCGTCTTCAACCCCTCCCTAATCATCCTAACCTTCTCAAGAGCCTCCATAACCAGATCTGGTCCGAATATAGCCACCTCTCCAACTTCAAACCACCCAACCAGTGATCTACAATGCCTACCATAGAGAGCCTCGAAAGGAGCCATATCGATGCTAGAATGATAGTTATTGTTGTAGGCAAAATTAATCAATGGAAGATGATCATCCCAACTACCCTTAAGCTCCAACACACAAGCCCTAAGCATATCCTCAAGTGTTTGGATAGTTCTTTCGGCTTGGCCATCTGTTTGAGGGTGAAAGGTCGTACTAAGTTTATTCTTTGTACCAAGACCCCTTTGGAAAGACCTCCAAAAATATGAAGTAAATTGGGCACCACGATCCGATATGATGGACAAAGTAACCCCATGCAACCTCACCAAGTCATAAATGTAAAATCTAGCATAATCTTGAGCCCCATATATGGTCTTAATTGGTAGAAAATGAGTCGATATCACCATCCTATTAACCACAACCCAAATGGAATCAAAACCCTTTCTAGTCTTGGGCAACCCAATTACAAAGTCCATATTAATCTCTTCACACTTTAAAGTAGGAAACTCTATGTATTGGGTTAGGCCACCCGGCCTTTGATGTTAGGCTTTAACTTGTTGGCAACTATGACAACTGGCCACAAATTTGGCAATCTCTTTCTTCATGCCTCCCCACCAATGCACCTCTCTCAAATCTCTATACATCTTAGTAGAACCAAGGTGAATAACATAAGAAGAACCATGAGCCTCATCAAGAATCCTCTCTCTCAAGCCATCAACACAAGGCACACACAACCTATCTTGGTATCTAAGTGTACCATCTCCCCCTTGGGAGAAAACCTCTACTCTCCCATCACTAACCAACGCCTTCAATTCTAACAAGGAGGGATCAAAGTCATGCTTAGCTTTCACCTCCGCAACCAATGAAGAATTAGAACCATCAACAACAATAACACTACAATTATCCATCTCTTCCAACCTAACTCCCAATCTACCCAACAGATAGACCTCTCTAGCCACCTCTTTATCACCACCATCAAGATGTGCTAGGCTACCCATAGACACCCTAGTCAAGGCATTGACCACCACATTAGCCTTACCGGGAAGATAATGCGCACTAATATCATAGTTCTTAAGAAGTTATAACCATCTTATTTGTCTCAAGTTAAGATCATTTTGAGTGAGGACATATTGGAGACTCTTATGATCGGTGAACACATCAACATGCACCCTATACAAATAATAATGCCAAATTTTCAAAGCAAAAACCACGGTGCCCAATTCAAGATCATGAGTAGGATAGTTCTTTTCATGCACTTTGAGTTGCCTAGAAGCATCTACTATCACCTTGCCATTTTGCAATAGAACACAACCCAATCAAACTCTAGAAGTATCACAATACACAACAAATCATCCTAGCCCTTCTTGTAATGATAAAATAGTAGCGGACACAAGCTTATCTTTCAATTTTTGGAAACTCCTCTCATACACATAGGTCCACACAAACTTAGCCTTCTTTTGAGTCAATTTAGTTATGGGAGAAGCAATAGAAGAGAACCAATTCACGAACCTTCGATAGTACCCGCTAAGCCCAAGAAACTCCAAATATCTAACAGGTCAATGGTCTAGGCCAATTTCTAATCACATCTGTCTTTTTAGGATCCACATTAATACCATCCCCTGACACCACATGACTAGAAAGGCAACTTGTTTCAACCAAAATTCACACTTCTCATATTTGGCATACAACTTCTCTTCCCTCAATCTTTGCAACACTACTCTCAAATGAGACACATGCTCCTCCTCACTATGAGAATAGATCAAAATATTATCAACGAAGATCACAACAACAAATCAAGGTAGGGTTTGAAGACCCCATTCATAAGATCCATAAAGATAGTCGGTCCATTGGTCAACCCAAAAGACATCATAACAAACTCATAATGCCCATACCTAGTCCGGAAGGCTATCCTGGGAATATCACATTCCCTCACCTTTACTTGATGATATCCGGATCGAAGAACAATCTTAGAGAAGTGGCTAGCCCCTTGCAATTGGTCAAACAAATCATCAATTCTTGGAAGAGGATACCTATTCGTGATGGTGACCTATTAAGTTGCCGATAGATAATACACATTCTAAGGGACCCTTCCTTCTTTTTCAAAAACAACACTAGTGCACCCCAAGGTGATTGACTAGGCCTGATAAATCCATTCTCCAACAAGTCCCTCAATTGTTCCTTCGACTCCTTCAACTCCGTCGGGGCCATACGGTAAGAGGGAATAGAAATGAGTTGAGTATTGAGAAGGAGGGTCTATACTGAAATCTATTTCCCTTTCGGGAAGAACACCGGAAAGGTCATTTGGAAAGACATCAAGGAACTCATTTACAACCGGAACCACCTCTATAGGAAGGACCTTGGACTCCACATCCCTAAACCTCACAATATAGTAGAGACACCTCTTAGAAATCAACTTACATGCTTTAATGCAAGAGATAAACCTACCCTTGACCACCACATCATGACTCTACCACTCAAGAACGGGTTCATTTGAGAATTCGAACTTGACCCTACAGGTTCTACAATCAATAGAGGCATAGTACGCAAGTAACCAATCCATTCCAAGAATGACATCAACATCAACCATATCTAACTCAACAAGATCACAAGGCAATATCTTATGGAAGATGCAAATAGGACAATTTCTATAGACCTTCATAGCAATAATAGATGCACTAATAGGAGTAGATACCTCATATGACTCACACAACAATTTGAGCTCAACATGGAACTTTTTGGCTACAAAGGGGGTAACAAAAGAAAGAGTATCACCCGGATTAGTCAATGCATACATATCAAAATCAAAGACTTTTAAAATACCGGTGACGGCATCGGGAACCTCTTCCACCACTTGCCTCCCTTGGAATGCATAAAACTGATTGTGCCTTGGGGAACTACCTTGTTAACCACCTCTCCCCAAAGGAACCGCATAGCACCTTATGGACGAACCTCCTTACCCTTGTTGCGATTTCGCGGGCAATCCATCACCTTATGCCCAATTTTCTCACAACCATAATAAGCATTAGTATCCTTCAAGCATTGGCCACCATGACCCCTATGACATTTTGGACACCCACTATTAGGAACCACAACTCCAACACCTTGGGTCCTTAGAAAGTCATTGGCAACCCTCTTTTGTAATGCATGAGAATACCCTTGGCCTTAATGGAATCGGCCACCCTTTCGACTATGGAACTTTCCCTCAAAATGGGCCCTCTTGGCCTCATGACCCCTTCTCTTCCTTAATTTCTCCTCCTCCATTTGTTCGGCATAGGTCATTAAATGAGAAAAATCCATGTCATTAATCAATATAATGGACCAATACTCCTCACCCACTAAGTCGGAAACACCCAACACAAATTTATTCATTCTAGACCTTGACTCGACCACCAGTGTGGAGAATATTTAGAGAGTTGATTGAACTTGAGGGCATACTCCATCACACTCATAGTTTCGAGTTCATAAACTCCAACAATTTAGCATCCCTAAGTTCAAGAGGGAAGAACCGATTAAGAAAGGTCGCCTTGAACTCTTCCCAAAGCACCACATTATTGATTCTCTTCTCCTTCTTCAGTTGATCAAACAATATTTGTCCTACCCCCTTGAGTTGGTAAGCTGCCAACTATGCCTTCTCTTCCCATCTAACACCCATAATAGGAAAAACCATATAGACCTCATCAATGAACCCTTCAGGGTCCTCATCCACCTTCGACCGATAGAATTCTGGGGTTTTAGCCTTATGAAATCTCTCACCCGAGATGCCAGTGTAGGAGTATGAGAGGCTTGCACCCCTTGGTTGGCTTGGTTATCCACAACTTGTCCAAGCAAAGTGAGAGCAACCCGGAGCTCTCCTTAAGCCCGTTGCTCCTCGGGAGTGCAAGCTCTTCTTCCTCTTGTGTTAGGCATGATCTAGCATAGCAATGTAAAATCATTAGGGGGAGAACCTTACTTCAACTTCTATAGCACGACATAGTGTAAGAAGAAGGGAAACATTTCCTAAACACCTCAAAGCCTCTAGCTCAGAGTTGTGGTGCAAAACACAACCATGAACAAGACTCTAATCGCCGCGGTGCGTTGGATGTTGAGGACCATTAACTACCTAGTGCTATGATACCAAGTTCGTCACGACCCAAGCCCAGGGCCTAGTCATGATACGGCGTAAGGGGAACCTGAAGGGACCCAAGAAAGCCTCTTAGCACACCATTACACATCCTTGGTCGTGGAAGCAATAAAATAACATAAAAAGATCATAAATAGGGATAACCATGGCTAAGGGACATCTTTCATATCATAAAAAATAAGAGTCAAGAGAGAGTCAAAGCTTATAGCATTATACAAGACATGTCAAACAACCACCCTACTACATAGATAAAGCAGGGGCCAAGACAAGCAACCGGGCTCACCCTCATAGGCGACATATACATAAAAGGAAGGTAGTCTTAGAACATATCATGACTATAAGTAACGTCACCTAAATGGACGACACACCAACAAGCTTGAGAGAAATTGTATTATCCACGTGGACGAAGATGCTCAAGTGAGGCTCCGGTTCCTATATAGTGACATCATGTAGACATAGAATATGTGTTGGTATGTTTGAATATACTAAGTATGTAGGATGAAATGCAACAAGTGATAAGCACCATAAACAAAATGCATAACATACTCAATGAATAAACAAATTGCAATATGGCATGTATGAATGATGCTTGAAGTAAATCATGCTTATATAGAACATAATTCATGTGTAAGGAGAGATCGTATTAGTGAATATCCAAGAACTACCACCTCCTTGGAGAGGCGCATGAGGTACAAACCCTTTCATGTGGTTGATGAGGTACAACCCCCCAACATGGTTGATGAGGTACAAACCCCCTAACATAGTTGATGAGGTACAACCCCCCCCCCAATATGGTTGATGAGGTACAAACCCCTCAACATGGTTATCAAGGTACAAACACATTGACATTGTTGCATGGTCCTGCCACCTCCAGAGCGAGGCGATCAAGGTACAAACCCCTCAACACGATTACCCGGGCCTACAACCTCCCGAGTAAGGCTTGGTCATTTTCCCCATACTATAGATATAATATCGTATACCTATATTCCTTTTATCATCATATAGTCATTCAACTCATAAGACATGCATTAGACCTTCACTTCCTCAAGAAACCATAACCAAACATTTTATCAAACCACTTGGCGGGTTTGTAGAACTAGTGTAAAACCATGCAAATTCAAGAGTAGAATCATGCTAGAAAAATTCAGTGTAAAACCATCAGTAGATACTTAGTAACAGCCTCAAGCAATATACATCAAAATCCTTCATCAAATCTCACAATAGATATTAGATTCATAGCTCAAAACATATTAAAACAGTCACAATTTCATGAAACCCCAACATAGTGTACAGTGAAATTCATAATAACTAAGATCCATGAGTAAATCAACTTTCAATCATGCAATATAGGGTAAAAGGAAGCTTGGGCATCATGGGTGAAAGGAAATCATGAAAAAGACTCACATACCTTAGCTTTTGGAGAATCCTTGAAGAAGAGTGGAGATGCAGACTTGAAGCTTGAATGAGAACCTTAAGATCCGAATGAGTTTTGGGACTTGATTTTGGTGAAAAATATGAGCCTAAGTGTTTAAGTGAGTATTGAGGAATGTCTTGAATGATATGAGGGAAAAATATGGCTAAGTATAGGTATTTTCACGCATTGTAACACTTGGCCCAAGACTCAAAAGCCTTGGACCGAACTTGAAAAACTGCACAAAAAAAATACATCAAGAGCGCGCCCTTGGTGCGTCACGCCAGGGGCGCAGACTGTTAACTAGATATCGCATTTTTGTGATTTTCAAATTTTACTACGGTTGCTTTTAAATCAGGGTTAGACCCATTTTTCATTCAATGTGACCCCCAGAACAAGAATATGAAGTTGAATTTTTGATATCACGCATGAATTTAGAGATATATGAAAATTACAATTTTGAACACTTTCGAGGCCCATTTTCTTGCACTTTTTGGTGTCATTCCATATTTATGGCATTACATCTATTAGGAAAGAGTAAACTAGGATTTGTTGATGGACGGCTTAGTAAGGATAAGTTTGATGTTTCTCTTCATGAACAATAGGAGAAGGTTAATGCAGTAGTGTTTTCCTGGATCATGAACTTAGTTAGAAAAGAGTTGCTGAGTAGCATCATCTATGCATCAAATGCACATAAAGTCTGGCTGGATTTGAAGGAAAGGTTTGACACTATGAATGGATCTAGAGTATTTTTCTTACATAGAGAGATTGTAACTTTAGCTCAAGGAACTCTCTCTATATCAAATTATTTTTCCAGAATAAGAAATCTATGGGATGATGATGCAGTAATGCCTTGTCAAGGTTGTAATTATCCTGAGTCAAGGAATTATGCTCAACATCATAATTATCAGAGACTTCTCTAGATTCTAATGCGGATGAATGAGACTTATGCTCAATGTAGGAGCCAAATTCTCATGATGTCTCCAATTCCTACTCTAAACAAGGCATACTCTATGGTGATTGATCATAAGAGTCAGAGATCTCTAACTAATGCATCTTCTGTGGTCAGTAATTCACTGGAAGCTGCAGTATTTTTTTGTCAAAAGGGAGGAAATAGTTCCAACTACAAGGGAGAGCACTCATTGGGACTAAATCCAGTTATAGCAAAGAAAGTGAGTTCATAGGGAGAAACAGTTCAGTAGGAAGCTCAAGTTTTGGTAATAACTAACTTGGTAAAGGAATTTCATAAAGCAACTACAAAACTCAGAATAAGGCATCAATACTGTTTAAGTATTGTGGCTATAATGGTAATACAAAGGAGAATTACTACAGATTAATTCACCATCCTCCATACTGGCCTAAATCTAAGAAGAAAGGAGTTAATCAATATACAAATCAAGCAAGTAGCTATGCAAAAAATATTCAAGAGAAGAGTTGTCTCAACAGTCATGATAGTCATTTTCAATAGACTACTACACCTCAACCACCTCCCTATTTTAGTCAGGAGCAATATCAGCAGATTCTTATATGTTAAACAAAGGTAGTGAAGGAAATAGTCTAACTCCAGCAGCCCATGCAGGTATTATAACTCACCTGAACTCTAATGCTACTCACTATAAGTGGATAGTAGATTCAGGTGTACCTAATCATATGACATCTAGTCTAGAGCTATTACATTACCACAAAAGAGTTCCTGATCATGAGAAGAGTAATGTTCATCTACCTATAGGTGGTGAGGCACAGGTCACTCATAGTAGAAACTCATATGTTCTGACAAATCAACTGACTTCTAATGATTTGTTCCTTCTAGAATTTATGTGCAATTTGTTCTTTACCTCAAAGCCAACCAAGGAATTATAGTGTTCGATGAACTTCTTCCATGACTTTTGTATATTCCAGGATCTCTACACTGGAAAAGTTAAGGGGATTCGTAAAGAGGAGAAAGGTATACACATTTTTGCAGGGAACACAGCCACTCAAGCACCTCAAAATAAAGCACACAAGTTTGCTAACTCAACAGAACAGATCCTTACATTAGCCCTCTATGGCATAGAAGGTTGGGGCATGCTCTTTTAGACATTCTCAAAAGACATAAATCTCTCAAACAATTGAATCTTGAAGATCATAAGAGCACTGTTTGTGTCACGCCCCAAAGTCCCGCTAGGGCGGACTGGCACCCATTGCCGATAAGGATCGGGAGAACCAACCTGTAACTATGCGCTTTCTATACATATTATAAAGGATTTCAACCTTTAACATGCTTAAAAGAAGATAAACAGTGATAACAAGTCAAAAGGAAATCCGTTGGGGCCACGCTGTCTAAAGTACGAGACATGACTACACTTTGCTTTATATAGTCAACAAAACCTCTAAATAAAGAGAAACATCTGACAAGGATCGAGACAGGCCCCGCCTCAACTAACTTTATAATATAAACATAAGCTCTAGACATATACAAAGGCCCGAAGCAACCTGGAGCTTGGTGACAGCAGCTGAATATCCTGTACTCCTACTGGGGAGATCTACTAGCGCCTGTACCTGCAGCATGAAATGAAGATCTCCTGTAAGGAATGTCAGTACAAGATAATGTATGGAGTATGTAAGGCAGGGAACACTGTATATGATATAACAACTCAAGCAAAAACGTACACTTGTGTAGCATAAGAGACCACCTTTAGTTATACTGTGGGATCCTGTACTTTATGTTCTTTATATTACTTTACCTTTACTAAAAAATCTGTACTGTAAAATCTGTGCACAGCTGTAATATAAATGACCAACCGATCAGTGGTAAAATTGTATGGGGTTCGTCCCTGGCTAGGTTATACACAACCGCTCGGGCTACCCCCCATGATAAGATCGTCCCTGGCTAGGTGCTATCTCCACCCCTCAGGCTACCACATATCAAAAACTGTATATTTTATCTTTCAATTACCTTTAAGATAATTCTTTTGGTGGCCATAATATTGGAGCTATAGGACTGTATATGTAGCATATGACATGTGTATGATCACACAAGATAATATAATAATGAAAAGAGTACATTACGAAAAAAATGAAATGCGTATGAAATGGAACAACTCGTGAACTTTATTTTGTAACAGGAACTCATGTAACTTGGTATCCAAGCAT
>JAPFFP010041796.1:0-14799 GCA_026153255.1 Solanum medicagineum | reverse complement strand
CCCATAGATGCAACAATTATCCATCAGAGAGCCTAAAATACCCAATTTTTGGAATCAATTTAGCAATTAAATCAAAGGCAAACCCTATTTTCACATTCACCATTCAAACTCAACATGAATGTCATGCTTAATATTAAGCACATCACAATTATCACATCACACAATTAAGAACAAAGAAAATTTAAAGGATAAAAGTAAACCAAGAACTTACCAATAATAGTGATGAACTTGGAAAAGAAAAGAAAGGTGAAAGATGAAAATCCCTAGGTGCCAGAAAATAGTCACACTAGCTGAAATTTTGATCAAAAGTAGAGGGGAAGGGAAAATTTTGGGGTGATTTCGGTTAATTAAGTCAAAAGTTGGGTCAAAATAATTTGACTCCCCTTTTATACCTTTACTGCATCATAGTTAAAATTACTGGGCTTGGGTCTATGAAACCCCGACAATGAGTCATAGATGGGATCTATGACTCATAAGTCCTGATCTCATAGACCACTCAACACTTAGAAAAATTCAGAATCTTACTTGAATTCAACAAACCTCATTCATGACTCGTAAATTGATTTATGAGTCGTAAAGTTGGCTCACAAGTTGAGGGTACACTGTTTATGATCACTAGAAATCTCTATGAGATGGGGTTAGAAGTCGTATATTGCAATACAACTCGTAAGCCCAGTTGTAAAAACTCTACTTGATGTATTTGTCAGCAAAACTTGCTGCCTTAGTCTTTTACCTGCATACTCTTCATAAAGTTCACTTGTATCCTATATGTAACCAACCCAATGTTACAAATAGCACTCAAAATTCAATCAAACAACTACCTAAGAATCCAAAAACTGAAGATAAACTCAAAACTAAGCTAAAACATCAAAAATCCTTAGGCTGCCTCCCAAGTAGCACCTAATTTATTATCGCGACATGACTTAGACAAATTGGCTACTAGACTTCACCAATTGCCCAAACCTCAACTCATCAAGATGCTTCATAGATTGATGGATATCAAAGACAACTTCTTCATCATTCACTCTAAACCTAAGTTGACCGACCTCCATATCCACTAGAGCTCATCCGGTAGCTAAGAATGGTCTTCCCAAGATGATTGGAACTTCAAAATCAACCTCATAATCTAGAATCACAAAATCTGTAGGGAATATAAATTCTTCAACCTTTACCAATATTCATAGAGTATCCCCAAAGGTTTATTCACCATTCTATCCACTATCAACAACCGCACGTTTGTTGGAGTAGGGGCACCCAACCCAAGCTTCTTGTAAATCGCAAGAGGCATCAAATTGATACTTGCACCCAAATCACATAGTTGCCTTGCGAACTCTACATCTTTTATAGTGCAAGGTATAGTGAAAGCACCTTGGTCTTCATCCTTTTGAATCGAGGACTTAGTAGTGATAGCACTACAATGTTGAAGCTCCTGAGAAAGCTCTTGACTTACTATGCACTTTTTGGTAACGAAATCCTTCATATATTTTGCATAACCTAGCATTTTCTCCAAAGCTTCAATTAGAGAGATATTGATGGATAGTTACTTAAGCATAGCGAGAAAGTGTTTGAACTTGTCTTCCTCCTCCGTATTTTTGAGTCTTTGAGGGAAAGGATGAGGCCTTGGGACGAGCTTATACTTTTGTGGCTCTTTAGCTACCTCACTCACCTCATCTTTGACATAACCATCTCCTTTAACCATATCATTATCTGCAACTATCTTCTCACAAACATCTTCTACCTCAGATAGCATAGGAGGATCACCCCTAGTAGTAACTTCCATACATTTCCCTTCATTCGTTGGATTTTGAATTGTGTTACTAGGCAATGTACGCTTTTGATGCTGATTCAACTGAGTTGACACTTGACCAAATTGTTGCTCAAGTTGTTTAATAGCCACAGAATAAGACTCTATCTTTTGATGAATGTTTGAAATATTGGATTTTATTCCCTTTAGAGTTTCATCTTGTGTCTTGGCCTTCTTTAACAAACAATCAAATATCTCCTCAATTCTAGAATTACTTATACCGGCATCTTGGTTATGTGGTGGCATATAAGGACCATTTCTGAAACTATCTTTTATACCCCAATCTACTTCTGGACTCCTGTTCCTCTCATAATAACAACCTCGATTGTCTCTACAAGCTCTATCTCTACCATAGTTCTGACCTTGGTTTCCTTGACCTTGCCGCCAAAAGTCATGATTGGACTCTTGGGCATTGGTCTGAAACCCCCCATATGATCATTCACAAAGTAAGCATCCTCCTCAAAATAAGACTCCCTTATACATGGGTGCTCGTGAAGGTTGATGAACTATCACATTCACTCTTTCCTGATTCTGCTTGATCAAAACATTCATGCTTGTGAGAACTTGAGCAAGTTGTTGCATAATCTCCTCATTGATCTTGACTTGCTCTGAACCAACATTAACAACACATGAACTCCTCATAAAAGCTCTGTCATGTTGCCCCCATGCATGATTCATCTTGACAACTTGCTCCATATGTTCGGCAATCCTTGCAAATGGTTGATCTAAAAACATGCCCCCCATAATGGTGTCAGAATAGGCTTAACTATTCTCATCAACGGCATGGTAGAAGATCTCCACCAAGGCATCATCAACTATCTTATGGTTAGGGATGCTCCTTAAACACTTAGTAAACTGCTCCCATGTAGTGCTAATTGAATCAGCAAGAAGTTTCTCAAAGTTGTTGATCTGATCCTTTAACTTGATTTCTTCGATAAAGGGAAGTACCTCTCCAAAAAGGCCTTCTGCAAATCTACCCAACTAGTGCTTCAATTCTATGGGAGCTCAGATAGCCATAACACAGCATTGCTTATAAGAGATAATGGGAAAACATGAAGTCTCACAGCATCCATAGACAAATTTTGTGTCACCATCACACTCTTACAAACAAATGCCACATTGTGCAAGTAGTTATGTGGATCCTCTGATGCTAGGCCCGCAAATAACCCACAGTTTTGCAGCATTTGAAGTAGCACACTAGAAACTGTGAGCTTTGTATTAGTCGTTAGTAGTGGCAACACAATAGCGCCGGTCACATCCATAGTTATAAGGTTCTACCTATCCTAATTCTACCAGTAAGCATTATCATTGAAATCCCGAGGCTACGGAATATTCTCCAAAGGAGGTGGGTTTCTTTTTGATCATCATCATTAACATTAGGACTCAAAGCTGCATTACCTGTGATGATAGTATTTTCTTAGGACATGCTTCTTGTAATTGTTTAGATCTCTGGATCAAGTGGAGTTAAGGGATTGCATTGACTCATAGTGTTGGTCATATACTACAAGTACACCCTGCAAAGAAATAAAAAAACAAAAGTAAAATACAAGGGGACTAAGGATTAACACTTGAATTATAATTTCCAGTGAATTTAATGAAGTCTAGCCGTATTCCCCAGCAACGGCGCCATAATCTTTGATCACGCCCAAGTTACACCTCCCTTTTGGAGGATAAATTAGTCACTGTCAAATATAAAACCTAACCAAGGTTAGGGTCGAATCCCACAGAGAATACAGAGACTCACGATGAATTCACCAATGCATAATTCAAGTAATTAACAACTCAATTCCCCAAAGGGAGGGGGGTTGCAATGTTCAACAAAGAAAATAAACTAAACTAACTAACACAAGAGATAAATCAATAATGGAGAGAAACTTGAGAATTGTGTTCCTCATGATTCACTAACTCAATATCCCTTAGTAACCCAATTCTCGACTATAGTATTGCATGTAGGATGGTAATTTAAGTTCACCAAGCCCTTTGATCAAAGGTGAGAGGCGAATTTCATTATATGACTTAGCCCTTCTCTATAGTGTGTAATATTAACCATTACCTATAGTCCCAGTCAACCTCCCCTTGGTCTAGTCCGGTTGAGTAGACGAGAACACATTAATGAATCATGTTAATTAATCTTTTTTTCCTATTAATTACCACCTGGATCAGGAAGGAAACACTAGGAAAGTTCTAATGTTGTCCATAAAACTAGAAAACATGCAAAACAAAGATAATTCATTAATACATGCAAATACTCATTCCAAGAATTGCCAATTATCCGGGTTATTTGGTTAGATCTTCATGGTTCCCATAACTCCAATTTATGGAATTAGCTACTTATGTTATGGGTCAATGAAGAAATTATGAATTGAGGAAACATAATTAAACACTTTCCCAATTGAATTGAAGAATAAGCAAATGCACAATTAATTGAGAATCACAAGATTTGAAGATCTAATTAATTCACAAGTGTATTCCAAGTCTCCAAGTACAAAACCCTAAAAGTACTTTCTAATGGCATTTGCTACTACACTCCCCTAAAAATTAACCTAAATAATAATATTTATAGTTTTTACAAATAAGTCCTAAAAAATAGAAAAACTGTGATGACTTTCTGTGACAGGTCCTTACGACTCGTAAAGTGATTTACAAGTCATAATAGGCTCGTATTCAGCTTCTTGAATCTTAGACTTCACTGCCTCGAATCCACTTTATGAGTTATAGATTGATTCACGACTTGTATTGAACTTTTGTATACTTCATCTGCATCAACTAGTCCTTCACTAGAATTCTTCACGAAACCTCTTTATACGACTCGTAGAATGATCTATGACTCAAATAAAGGTCTTGTATAGCTGAACTTCAGATCTCATCTTTCACTAGAAATCTTCATGAAATCCACTCTATGACTCGTAGCATCCTCTATGACTTGTCCCATAAACCATTAAAAGTCAGAAAAGTCTACAATTTTGCAAAAAAAGTCATGCCGGCCGGCTTTCCTGCAAACTAAACACCAAAAACACATAAAAACGATAAATATTGCATTGAGAACATACAAAATCCTAAGTTTTAAACATCAAATGTATTGTATTTTGATAGCATATCAAATTTTAGTCATTGAATTCACTTGAGTCTACATATTCCCTTGGGTTAGACCTTAACCTTGGTTAGGTTCTATTTCTTGACAATGACCGCTTTATCCGTAAAAGGAGGTGTAACTTGGGTAACACCAAGATTTTGGTGTTGTTGCCAGGTAATATGGCTAGACATAGTAAATGCATAGTGATTTGGGTGTTAATACTTATTTTCGATATTTTATGTTTTTTGTTATATTTGTTTTAATTGCAAGGTGTAGGTGTAGTGTATGCCCAATACACAAACTCGAGGTAGATCCTTGACTCTGTTTGACCTAGAAAACTATATAATGTTGAAGAGAATGGGCCAAAATAATGCAAAGAATGTGGTCAATGTAGCTATGAATAGGAACGAGAATGAGAATGCTGATCAAGAGAACCCACCTCCTCTTGAGGACATTGCTCCACAGCCATAGGATTTTAATGCCAATACCTATCTGTGGAATCAATAGAGGCTAAATCCTACGGCTATGGAGGTGAATGGAGCTATCGTGTTACCACCACTACTGGATGACACAAAATTCATAGTCTCGAGTGGGTTGATTCAGATACTGTAGAACCATGGGCTATTTATGGGCTTGCCATCGGAGGATCCTCATATCCACCTACACAATGTTGCATTTGTCTGCAAGAGAGTGATGGGAACACAAAATCTATCTATGGATTTTGTGGGACTTCTTTTCTTCCCATTGTCTCTTACTGGCAATGCAACATTATGGCCATCAGAGCTCCCACAGAGTTCGATCACTAGCTAGGCAGATTTGCAGAAGGCCTTTTTGGAGAGGTACTTCCCTAGATCAAAGAAGCTCAAGTCGAAAGACTAGATCAACGACTTTGAGCAACTTCCTAGTGATTCAATCATTACTACTTAGGAGCGGTTCACCAAATTCTTGAGGAGTGTCTTAGACCACAAGATAGTTGATGATGCCTTGGTGGAGATCATCTATTGTGCTCTTGATGAGAATAGTCAAGCTTGTACTGACACTATCATGGGGGTTATTTTCTTAGATCAGCCATTTGCAAGGATTGCAAAACAGATTGAGAGTATGGTCAAGACTAATAATTCATAGGGACAGAGAGATAGAGCATCTACCAAAGGTTTGTGTGCTATCAAGTGTTGGTTCAAAGCAAGCAAAGATTAATGGAGAAATTATGCAATAGCTTGCCCAGATTCGCACAGGTATGGAGGTAATGATGAAACAGAACCAGGAGCAAGTCAATGTAGTGGTTCATCAACCTCCACATACACCTATTTAAAATGAGTCTTATTATGAGGAGGGTGTAATTTTGTTGCTGATCAAATAGGGGGTTTCCAAACCAATGCCCAAGGATCTAATTAGGACTATTGATGCCAAGGTCAAGGAAACCAAGGTCAGAACTTCAATATATATGGAGCTTTCAGGACAATTGTGGAGGATATTATGATAGGAACAGGGGTCCAAAGAGAGACGCAGATTGGGTTCGCAGAGATGGATTCAGAAATGGCCCCTGTGCGCACCACATAACCGTGACGTAGGTGTAAGTAACTCAAGGATTGAGGAGATGTTTGATTACCTATTCAAGAAAGCTAAGATACTGGATAAGACTCTGAGGGGTGTGAAATCTAAGATTTTCAACATTAATCAAAAAATGGAGTCTCATTCTATGGCTATCAAATAGCTTGCAGTTTAGTCAAGTGTCGGCTCAAGGTAATCAGCGTCAAAGGGGTACGCTACCTAGAACCACAGTTCAAAACCCTAAAAATAAAGGATAGTGTATGGCAGTTACTACTTGGGGTGGCAAGAGCACCACTGATCCTTCCATGCCAGTTGATGAGGATGATGTTCGAGAGGAGATAGTTGCAGCCAAGGATGGAGATGTAGGAGATAATCATGACAAGGATGGGGTGAGTGAAGCTACTGATTTTCCACCGAAGTTGAAGCCCATTCATAGGCCTCCTCCTCTCTTCCCTCAAACGATCTAAAAAAGAGAGAAGGAAGGCAAGTTCAAACACTTCCTCTCCGTGCTGAAACAACTCTCCATCAATATCCCTCTCGTTAAGGCATTAGAGAAGATGTCAAGGTATGTGAAGTACATAAAGGACCTGTTTACTAAAAAACGCACTGCGAGCCAGGAGCTATCCCAAGAGCTTCAACATTACGATGCTACATGAGCTCCTTGATTCAGAAGTGAGAAGATCCTGGTGCTTTTATCATACCCTCACTATTGGTGATGTGAAGTTCACAAGGTAACTATGTGATCTAGGTGCCAACATTAATTTGATACCCCTTTCGGTCTTCAAGAAGCTAGGACTGAGAGCCCATACTACTACAAGCATGCGGTTATTAATGTCGGATCTCACAGTGAAAAATCTTGTGGAGATACTTCATGATGTGATGGTCAAAGTTGAAAATTCATATTCCTAGTAGACTTTGTGATCCTCCCTATCATCTTGGGAAGGCAGTTCCTAGCCACTGGAAAGCACTAGTGGTTATGGAATCCGATCAACTCAGCTTCAAATTGAATGATGAAGAGGTTGTCTTCAATATTTGTCAGCCCATGAAGTGGCCAGATGATTTGAAGAATGATATCTAGGCAATTGGTGAAGTCTAAGTAACTAATTTGTCCAATTCATGCCACAACAATAAATTAGGCACTACTTGGGAGGAAACCAAGGGTCTTTGTTGTAATAGTGTAGTTGTTGATTTATTTTTCAATTTTGGACTCATAGATAGTTTATTTTCTTGTATTTTGATAGTAATTTTAGATATCGGACTAGTTGCATATAGCGTAATAGTATGTTCTATGAAGAATATGCAGGTACCTGGCTAAATCAGCCAATTTTGGCTAAGAAGAGCATCAGAAAGAGTCTCTATGACTTGCTCTATAGGCCGTAAAAAACTTTACGACCCATATACCATCTCGTAGAGATTTCTGGTGAGCAAAAAATTGTGCACTCTAGTCCACGAGCCAACTTTACGATCTGTAGATAAATCTACGGGTCGTGAATGGGGCTCATCCTATGACCAACGAGTTGTAAATCACTCTATGAATTGTAGGCTGGTCCGTGAAACCCAATCCTAACATCTAGGGTGTGGATGTTCTGCGAAACCATAGTTCACGAGCCGTAAAATACTCTACGGCTCGTAATCGGTGTTTTGTAGAGTCTAGGCCCATTAGGTTTTAATTGACCTGGTCAAGGTATAAATAATGGGGTCAAATTATTTTGACTCCATTTCAAATCTAATTTACAAAACTACCTGGCCAACCTTACCCCATGTAATTGCGACCACCCACGGCGATTGTACCCCAATTTTTTGGTGATTTTCTGATGACCTGGGGTTTTAGTGCCTCTTTCACCTCCTTCATCTTCTACAACGTAGTCACACTACTTGGTAAGTTTTTGGTTAATTTAAAACTGTTGATATGCCTATGTTTGTCTGATTAAATTGGTGATTATGTTGGGAATGGTAGTTTAGATACGAAACCTATGTATGAAATCAATATGTTAATAATTGCATTAGGGTTACCCATGTTTGAATATTTGTTTGTGTCCGGAATTGGGTATCATTGCCTTGTTTGTATGATTTAAATAGTATATTTAGCAACTATTAAATCACCCACCATGTGTGATGAATTGATTTTGTGTGTAAATTGGTGGTTGATGATATAGGTGCGTAATTTTATTGAGAAATTGTTCATATGTGGTCAAAATAGTTGGGGAAACATGTCTAATTACTTGTGATAGGGTATATACGTTGAATAGCATGTCGAGATATTGGTTGTAGTATGAGAATCATGTGGGTATGTTTTTTTTGCTTCGATGTTATTACAATATTATTGAAAAAGTCGTACGGGGTCCGTTGTGATGGACTTAGAAACTCAAGTAACGGAGTTTTCTTGTCTACGAGTGGCTTTTACAATCGTGAATCATTCCATGAGTCGTAATTTCCCCTCGTACAAGATCCAGAAACTTAAAGCTTCTGAGTACCTATCAGATGAGACCTTCTATGAGTCGTAGACCACTTTATGACTCATAGAAAGGTCTCTTAGATCCCTTCCTAGAATAAAATCAGACACTGAAATTCTCTACAACTCAGTCTACGACCTATAAAACATTTTACAAGTCATAATTGGTCTCGTAGACTTTTCCAGAGAGAAAAATAATTGTGACCTCTACTTTTTGAGAGCTCTTTACAGTTTGTAGTACTAACTACAACATGTAAAGATGATTTTGTAGACCCTTTTGCAGCTTAGTCTAAATTGTTTTTGCATTTCAATTTTCAATATGTGGGGCTAACCAAGATGCGTATATGTTCATGTTTCAGGTACTATGGTCCCAAAAGCTAGAGATGATGAGATCAAAGCCCTAAAGAGGAGGCTCAAGGATGATTCTTTGGGGGATGAGCAGACTCCGCCCCTGAGTAGATCACTAGAGGAGCTGGATACCAACCCAGACCTGGAGGTTGCTAGACCCCAGACTAGAGCATCTGCCAGACAGACTTGGGCTCTTGTCATCCGTACTCCCAATCTGATGAGGGAGGCAATGATAGGAGCAATTCTATTCAGATGACTCCATCCAGAGAGGAGTCCAACTTTGAGTCAGGGCCCGGAGATGCATCAAAGATAGAGTCCTCCGCATTGCCTCATTTATCACCACCTGATGCTCTTACTAGTCGGTGGTGCGTCGAGGGCATGTAGACTATTTATGCCGAGGATGTGCAATAGACAGAGTGGGCCATGCAATCTTGCTCCATCTATGAGGAGCCCTGAGTGATCCCAGACAGATTCGATAGTGTCCCCAGTCTCCAAGACACTATGATCAGATACGGGCTCTAGTGGCTGACTAGATCACTTAGATGATACTCCCCGACCATGGTGAGGGAATTAAATGCTTCATATGTAGCCACTATTCACAACATTCTTCCCAAGGGAAAGAAGCCCCTCGCTCAGCCCAAACTGACCGAGATGAGAGTGAGGGGCCGGCAGGTGGATATTTCTTAGACCACCATCCGCCGGATGCTTTTTGGACCACAGTTCCCTGCCCCCAGATCCACTGCATATTTTTACAATAGAGTGGGGTAGATAAGGGACCCACAGGTGATTATAGATCTAGACCGTAGAGCTAACATTATGAGATAGGTGGTTGGTTATATTGCTGAGCAGGGTCCGGAACCTACCTAGGTCACCATACACTCGGAGCCTATTGTCAAGGCTTTGCTCCGTTTCCCCACCAAGGTTTGGTGGGTAGTTGTTTATTCATGCATCCGGCCTACTCTTGTTGATAATACTTTGATGCCAGAGTGTGCAGTACTTGTTACCTGCATCTTAGTTTGTTATAATATCAATTAGGCCCACCTTATCACCGAGCAGATTCACAAGGCTGCCCTGAAGAGGTCCACCTCCATCCTTTTCCCGTTCTTGATATACATGCTTTGTCTAGAGTCAATGGTGGAGAGTTTTCACCAACTGGAGCAGCTGATTGAGGCCTAGCGCACCTTGGATCCCAGCCTGATCAAGGCTGAGAAGAACTTGATGGTACTCCGATGAGCACAGACCATCCTGCTTTTATGCTTAAGATGTTCGCCCTAGTGCCATCGCCTGAAGGTTCATAGACCACTGCCACTGCTGCTGCTACTGAGGATAGGCCCCTGCAGCCCAAGGCAGATAAGGAGAGGGGTCCTATTACTGTTATTCCTGCACTACAGGCCTCGTCATCACAATCTACTCCTGCGAGCATGGTTTATGTGTCAGCTACATCCATACAGACCATGGCACAGAGGCTATCTCATGCTGATTCGCAGTTGACTCAGCTTGTTTATCAGATTAGGCCATGGGTCCGCGAGGCCATTTCAGACTCGAAAAGGTGCATGCAGGCATTCATGATTTTTGTTATTCAAGATTGTCTATCCACTGTGGATGCTCGCATTGACGCCTTCAAGGCTAGAGTATAGGAGAGCCTAAGAGCGGCTTGGCCATCAGACTTGACAGCTATCCTGACGGAGATCCAATATCTTTGGGCTGATATGAGAGCACTACTGGCAACATATGTGGCATTTCTAGAGACCACGCCCAAGGTGCCGGTGGTAGATCTCTTTCCTCCGGATGAACCTATCCAGCCTTCCCACGAGAAGAGGCCCCACCTAGATGATGATCCTGATGCCGTATGATTTCATATGGGGCTGACTAAGCAAGAGGAGCTCGAGCTTATCTTGAGGGAGTCAATAGGATAGGTAGAGATGTAACAATCTCATGAGGTAGAGCAAGTGAGGGTTGTTGTCCCCTCCATATAGAGTGCTACTGCTAAGAAGACTACCCCATAGGAGGAGGGTGGTCAGACTCATCCACACACCGGCACTTAGGCGCCCAGGTATATTTTTTAACTCCTTATCCTTTGTTTTGCTTTACTTGTGTGCATTGGGACAATGCACTTTTTCTTGAAGGGGTGTGGGCAGTTGTGGGCCGCAGGTGAAGTCTGAGTTGCTTGGGTCCATAACTACCAATAATTTTTAATCTTAGAGTTTTCTTGCCTGTGTTCTTTTTCCCATGGATATTTACTTTCTGTTGAACTTGCATATTCAGGATGTTTAGCCAGTATTTGTAGCATATAGTACTAATACGTATGATATGTAGCATGTTTTGTGTTTTGTTTGAAAAATGATACCCACTAAAAATTTTGATTAGTAGTCTATATAGTAACCATACATGTTTAGGCATATTGACAATTTTTGTTTTGAAAAATGAGGATAATTTTAGATAAAAAGCATGATCTGAGAGTCTTTTATTAATAATGTAGTTAGTGTCATGTGAGTGTGAGGTTTAAATTGCTAAATTCATGTGTTATGTGCTAATTTAGAACTAGCCATGTTACTCTAAGTTAGACCGTGTATTAATTGGATTAGGAAAGGACCTTACATCATTGTTCTTAAAAGCCCACTTAAACTAAATGACCAACCAAAAATGCAATATATATATATTCTTTGTTCCTAATGTTTGAGCCTAGCATGAACCTCTGTTCTTTGCAAACACTTGATTAACTAGCCTGCTTAGTTGTAAAATTTTGAAATTAGCCCTGGTCCTTCCTTGAACATTATGTACCTTGACTGAGGCAAAAAGCCTAAGTTGAGGGTTGCTACCGAAAGTGGACCTGGTTTGGAGAATGGAAATTGTGCACCTCAACTCAGGCCAAAAGCCTAAGTTGATGGTGGCTTGTGTAAAGGTAAGACACAGATACAAGGGGAAGTTAGTGATACAGAGAAAAAGGGAAAATCATGTAATGAGTGGAAGAAATATAAGTGGTGCCTTAGTTGTGAACATAAAAAGAAAAATGAAGTGTAAAAGCAAGGCAAAAGGCTGAAAATGAAAAGAAAGCACCCAGAAATGTTTGAAATAGGAGAAAGGGAGAATGAGATAAAATTAACAGAGTTGGTAGGGAAAAGTGTAGGAAAACGTAGTGTGAAGGAGGGTCTTTAGTCAGTATGTTCCCAAAATACCATATCAAAGTCCCCTGAGCCTATGTTACAAGCCTAGAAAGTCCTAAAGTAATCCTTGTCAAAGTAGTTGAAGGTCTTAGCTATGAGTATAGGGCAAGCTTATGGTATTAGGGATGGCGCATGAATATCTGTTGTGATAGTGAATGATTTTGCATAGTCCCAAGGTTATACATGAAAACATCATTGAGTGTCAGATATGGGACTTCTTTTTGTGAGGGCTCTTGCATTGCATTATTAGCATTAGACATAATCAATGACTGTGGATTGTTCATAACCTCACTTGTCATAGTTGTGTTGTCACATGAACTAGTGTATGTTGGTTTACAAGATGGCTATCTGATCCTTTTCTGAAAAAGGTTGTATGAGTATCTGAGTTTGAGATTAATGTGATGTATGCCATTTGGTTGAGGTCTGTGTGTTACTGTATCACCTTATGTAGATTGAGTTCGATGCTTGAGGACAAGAAACAATTTTAAGTTGAGGGTGTTGATATGTTGTCAAAATACAACACTTTTAATGCATATGACTTTGAATTTTGTGTGTTCTCAAAGCGATGTTAGTTGGTTTTATGTGTTTTTGTGTTATCTTTGCAGGATTCCAAGTTTGGCCTTGATTTTAGGATGAGATACAGAAGTTGCTAAATTTTGATGCAGTACGACACCCTTTATGGGCTGTAGATCATTTTAAGAGTCATGAAGTGGGTTTCATGGAAAATTCCAATAAGGGGCTATTTTCTGAAATTTATTCTACAAACATGTAGAAGGGTCGTGGAATGATTTATATGTCATAGAAGATAGTTCATGCCCTAAGGATCAGAGATTCAAACTTTATGAAGATTCATCAAATGAAACCCCTTTTACGGGTCGTAAACTACTTTATAAGTCATAGAGAGGTGTCGTAAACTTGAACTCCAAATTTTCAATAGCACTGTACGAGACCCCGGTTACGGGTCATGGAATGCAATACGACCCGTAAATTCATTTCGTGAGGCGTGCTGACCAATTATCCTATTATGTTAAGGGATTGTATTTTACTCATTATAAAAAGGTTTTTTAGGTTACTTTTCAGAAGTTCTCGCATAGTACTCAGAAAATCCAATAGTTAGAGAGAGAAAATAGTGAGATTACATTGGAGAGATTTTGCGAACACTTGTACATTACTTTCATGTTTAATCTTGTTATTCTCCTTGTAGTTGGATTTGCTTGTTCTTAATTTAATTGTGTAAGTGCTTAATTTTTTTCTTCAAATTCATATTTCTTGCATCTACACAAAGCATGACTAGCTAAATCCACAACTAGGATTGTGGGAACCATGAAGAACTAACAAGGTAAAATCAAATAATTCATAATTCATGGAAAGCGTGCATGCATGTATTAATTAACTCTCTTCATTTTGCACAATTTATAGCGTTGGCCAACATTGGAACCCGCCTAGTGTTATTGACTGGACCAAGGTAGTAATGAATAAGGAAAAGAGATAATTCACAGGATTCAATTGATACGTTCTCGTCTAATGAACCAAACTTGGCCAAGGGGAGGTTGTACTGGGACTAATAGGTAAGGGTTAGTAATGCACACTTTGGAGATGGTCCAAGTCACAGAGTGAAATTCGCCTCTCACCTTTGACCAAAGAGCTTGGTGAACTTAACTTACCGTCCTTCATACTACACATTAGAAAAGAATTAGTTTATCCAATGATACTAAGTTAGGGAATCATGGGAAACACAATACCCTAGTTTCTCTCCATATGATTTCACTCTTGTGTCAGTTAGTTTATTTTTCCAATGGTTATTGCAAACCCCCCCCCCCTTTAGGGAAGTAAGTCGGTTAACTTCTGGAATTGTAATCAGTTAATTCTCTTGAGTCTATGTATTCCCTTAGGTTCAACCCAAACCTTAGTTGGTGAAATGACCCCAAAGAGTGCCCAAAAATATGCCTTGAAATGTTTGAAATTTTAAATTCCATAATCAATTTGTCATTTCAAAAATTCAACTTCATATTCTTGTTCACGGGGTCAAAATTAGGTGAAAAGGGTCTAAACCAGATTTATGACAGAAAAATTAGTAATTATGAAATTCCAAAAGTGCAATTTCCAGAGGGGTTTACGCATCGCCTCCGCGATGTGCCTCTATTCATTTGGGGACTGTTTTTTTAAGTTCAGTCCGAGACCTCTAAGTCTTGGGCCTAAGTGTTCCCAAACGCGTTTTTACCCATACTTATCCTTATTCACCCTCATATCATCCTAAATATTTCCCAATACGTACTCAAACACTTATGTCACATTTTCACTCCCCAAACTCAAGTCCCAAACCCTTATCTTAAGCTAAGGTTCTCCTTCAAGGTTCTTCTTCAAGCTTCAAGTCTCCATCTCCAATCTTCACCAAGTTCATCTCTAA
>JAPFFP010041795.1:0-14799 GCA_026153255.1 Solanum medicagineum | reverse complement strand
AAGTGGCCGTCAAAGTGACGTCGATGCTAACTTTTTCTCAAGTGTTCCAATTCCATTTTTCTGTCTAAGTCTTGTCTAACGGGCACTCCACATGATCCATGGAGTGCCACATGGACATTGAAGTCTCCAGTGAGATGACACTTTGCCAATTTTTTCATCCGTTCACTTTCATAAATGCTAATTACTCTAATGCCCTTTTTAGACTTCCAATGCTTCTTAACCTTCCTAAAAGACCTTAACAAGGTTCCAAAGGATCAAACTCATTACTCATATCTTAAATACACTCTCAATTCTCTCAAAAAGCTTCCATCAAGCCCCAATTCAGTTTCAAGGAAACCCAAGAACAAGATTGGATTCAAAGATCATTTCCAAGCCTCAATTCTTCCCAATCTCAATTCCAAGCTACTCTAGACCTAAGGTATGTAGTGTTGAATTATTGGGTCCTTTCACCCATGGTGCCTAAACCCCATTTTAATTAATATTTCATGATTTAAAGTTGATTTTACAAATGGGTTTGCTAGTATGAACATGTTTATGAACTATGTTAAAGCTATGTAAAGTTGTGACTGTTTTGTCATGTTTTGAGCTATAAATCTTGGATCTATTATAAGATTTGATGAGGGGTTTTGATGTATATTTCTTAGGGTGTTGCAAGGTATTGATTGATGGTCTTAAAATGGATTTACTTGCATGATTTCATCTCTAAATTGCATGGTCTTATACTACCATTTCACACCCGCCAAGTGTTTGATAAAATGTCCGGTTATGATTTCTTGAGGAATTGAAGGTCCAATGTATGTCTTATGAGCTGAATGATGTTATGATGATTATATAATGATGAGATGATGATTGAATGTAATGGTTTGATGAGCTAGTTCTATGAAATGCTTTATCCAAAAATGGACAGGCTCCCGTAAGGAAGGCCATTTAATCCGAAGAGGGACGGGCTCCCGTAAGGAAGGCCACTTTACCCGAAGAGGGACGGGCTCCAGTAAGGAAGGCTACTTAATCCAAAAAGGGATGGTCTCCCGTAAGGAAGGTCAATTAATCCAAAAAAGGGACTGGCTCGCATAAGGAGGGCCACTTAATCCGAAAAGGGATGGGCTCCCATAAAGAAGGTCACTTAGTCCTAAAGGGGATCAATTCCTGTAAGGAAGGTGGCTCTAAAAGGTCTTATGTTATGTTGGTTGAGGCTTCTTTAGACATTTATATTATGATCTATGTAAGATGAATGATTTGCAAAGCATCACTTACTTAAGAGTTGTACATGCCATATTATTATTATGCTATCTATTGGTTATTATTATGCATTTTGATTATGATACCTATCTCCTGTTGCATTACATCCCACATACTTAGTACTTCAAACATACTAACGCATACTCTATGCCTACATGATGTTACCATGTATGAACCAGAGCTCCATTTGGTCATCATCCTTCTCCACGTGGCTAGTGGTATCCATTCACGCTAGTTGGTGAGTGCTCATGTAAGCTTTGTATTAAAGACTATCCTTCTTTTTGATATACTTTTACTATGAGGGTGAGCCCAGTTTCTTGTCTTGGCCCCTGATAAGTCCTATGTTAGAGGTGTTGTTGGGCAAGTTATGTATTATGCTTGAGCTTTGACTTACTTATGATATTCAAGCTATTTAAATATGAGTCTCTCTCATAGTCCTAATACCCCTTATTTATGCTTCTTACATTGTTTTGCATTACTTCTGCGACAAAGGAAGTGTAATGATATGCTGCGAGGCTCGTTTGGGGTTCCTTCGGGTTCCCCATTCGCTGGTCATGTCTAGGCCCTAGGCTTGGGTCGTGACAAAGGGGTTTGTACCTTGGCACCTAGGCGATGGGGCGGCATCATCACTAACCTATCAAGAGGTTTGTACCATGGTAACCTATCAAGGGGTTCGTACCTTGGCACCTAGGCGATGGGGCGACATTATCACCAACCTACCAAGGGGTTTGTACTTTGGAAATCTAGCTTGGTCTTTTCTACACATATGCTATCCTATATAAGCATGAGTTACTTAAGCATGTTTTACTTAAGCATTGATCATACATGCAATATTGTTATATTATGCCTATTGCCTATTGTTATGCATTTTGATTATGATGCCTATCTCTTGTAGCATTGCATCCTACATACTTAGTACATTCAAACGTACTAACACATACTCTTGCCTACATGATATCACTTTTTAGGACCGGAGTCCCACTTGAGCATCCTCCTCCACGTGGCTAGTACACCTTCTCAAGATAGTTGGTGAGTCCTCCATTCCGGGGACCTAGTTTGTGAACTCTTGCAATGTATAAGACATTATTGTCCTTGATGTATTGATCTTGTTGACTATGAGGGTGAGCCCGGTTATATGTCTTGGCCCCTGCTCTTATCTATGTAGTAGAGGTGTCGTTGGACAAAGCTATGTATTTATGCTATGAGTGGATTCTATTATCTCTTGATCCTATGCTATGACAAGTTCCCCCTTAGCCCCTTTGCCCTTATTTCCGTTCTTCAAATGTCTTTTAATTGCTTCCGTGACCAAAAATGTGTAATGATATGCTATGAGGCTTGTTTGGGGTCTCTTTGGGTTCCCCATTCGCCGGCACTTCTAGGCCCTAGGCTTGGGTCGTGACAACCATCTCTTACCAAGACCTTCAATTCTAACAAAGCGGTGTCAAGATCTTGTTTTGCCTTTACCTACTCAATCAAAGAAGACATAGAAGCATCAACAACCACTACACCACCATTATCAACTTCTTTCAACCTAACCTCCAATCTAGCCAAATGATGAACCTCTCTATCCACCTCTTTTCCATCACCATCAACATATGCTAGGCTACCATAGACGCCCTACTGAGAGCATCAACCACAACATTAGCTTTCCCGAGGTGACAATGCATACTCATATCATAATCTTTATAGAGCTCTAACATCTTCTTTGTCTCAAGTTAAGATCTTTTTGAGTGAACACATATTGGAGACTCTTATGATCGATAAACATATCAATATGAACTCCATACAAATAATGACGCCAAATTTTCAAACCAAATACCATGGCGGCCAATTCAAGATCATGAGTAGGATAGTTCCTTTAATGCACCTTACGTTGTCTAGAGGCATATGCTATCACCTTACTATTTTGCATCAAAACAAAACGAAAACCAATTCTTGAGGAATCACAATACACAAAAAACCCTTCCAACCCTTCCGGTAGAGACAAGATAAGAGTAGAGACAAGCTTATCTTTCAAAGTTTGGGAACTCTTTTCACATTCATTGATCCACACAAATTTTGCCTTCTTTTGGCTAAACTTAGTCCCAGGAGAAGCAATAGAGGAGAACCCATTCACAAACCTCCGATAATAACCTACAAACCCATGAAACTTCTAATGTCCAATGGAGTCAAAGGTCTAGGCCAATTTCTAATCACGTCCGTCTTCTTAGTATCCACCCTAATGCCATCACCCGACACCATATGATCTAGAAAAAAAAAGCCTTTTTCAAGCAAAACTCACATTTTTCATACTTTGTATACAACCTCTCCTCCCTCAATATTTGCAAGACCACTCTCAAGTGATTCACATGCTCCTTGTTACTATGATAATAGATCAGAATATCATCAATGAAAACCACCACAAACAAATCAAGTTAGGGTTTAAAGACCCTATTCATAAGATCCATGAAGATAGCTGGTGCATTAGTCACATCGAAGGATATAACCACAAATTCATAGTTCCTATATCTAGTCCGGAAGGCCATCTTGGGAATGTCACACTGCCTCACTTTCAATTAGTGATACCTGGACCGAAAATTAATCTTAGAGAAGTGACTAGCCCCTTGAAGTTGGTCAAAAAGATCACCAATCCTTGGTAGAGGGTACTTATTCTTTATGGTTACCCTATTGACTTGCTAGTAATCAATGCACATTCTAAAACTGCCATCCTTCTTCTTCACAAACAACACCGGTTCACCCCAAGGTGATTGGATAGCCCTCATAGAACCCTTTTCCAACAAATCTCTCAATCGCTCTTTCAACTCCTTTAACTCTGCTGGGGGCATACAGTAAAGGGGATTAGAAATGGATTGAGTATTGGGAAGGAGGTCTATACCAAAATCTATTTCCCTTTTGGGAGGGATACTAAGAAGCTCATCGAGAAAGACATCAAGGAACTCATTAACCACCAGAACCGACTCTATATGAAGGACTTTGGACTCAACATCCCTAATCCTCACAAGATGATAGAGACACCCCTTAGAAATCAACTTTTGGCTTTGATGCAAGAAATAAATCTTCCCTTGACAACCACATCACAACTTTCCCATTCAAGGACAGGTTCATTATGGAATTGAGATTTGACCCTACGGGTTTTACAATCAATAGAAGCATAGTATGCATGCAACCAATCCATCCTAAGAATAACATCAAAATCAACTATATCTAATTCAACAAAATCACAAGGAAAGATTTTAAGCAAAATGAAAATGGGACAATTTCTATAGACCCTCCTAGCAACAAAGGATGCACCAATGGGAGTAGACACTTCATAACACTCACACAATTATTCAGACAAATATGAAGCTTTTTGGCAACAAAAGGAGTAATAAAAGAAAGAGTGGCACCCAGGCCTATCAAAGCATACACATCAAAATTAAAAACCTTTAACATATCGGTGACGACATTGGGCACCTCATCTACCCCTTGTATCCCTTGGAGAGCATAGAATCAGTTTTGCCTTGGGGCACCGCCTTGTTGACCTCCTCTCCTATTAGGACCCGGATATACACCTTGGCTTTGTAGATGACCATATCTACCCTTGTTGTGATTACGAGGACAATTTATCAGCTTATGACCCACTTCACCATAACCATATGGGCCATTATTGCCTCTACCACATCTTAGGCAAATTGAATTAGGCGCCACACCACTAAAACCTTAGACCCTTGGGTTGTCATTAGCAAACCTCATATTAAGAGCATTGGAAGACCCTTGGCCTTGAGAAAACTGGCCACACTTGGGACTTAGGAATCTACCTTCAAAAATGGGCTCTCTTGGTCACCACTTCTCCTTTTTCTAAGCTTTTCCCCCACTAATTTTGTTTGGTATATGTCATGAGATGGGACAAATCCACATCACCTATGAGCATGGTGGTTCGACACTTCTCATTCACCAAATTAGATACACCCAACACAAATTTGTTCATCCTAGAGCTTGGCTCGGGAACCAATTGTGGGCCATACTTGGAGAGTTGGTTGAACTTAAGGGCATACTCCCTCACACTTATCAAACCTTGCTTTAGATTCATAAATTCTATCACTTTTACCTCTCTTAGATCCATTGGAAAGAACTGGTTGAGAAATTCCATCATGAACTCTTCCCAAAGGATGATATTTCCCTTTCTCCATCTTCCATTGGGTGAACCAAATTTTAGCCACCCCCATGAGTTGGTAGGCTTTCAACTCCACTTTATCCTTTGATCTAACCCCTATAATAGAAAACACTTTATACACTTCATCAATAAATTCTTGAGGATCCTCATCCACCTTAGACCCGTGGAACTCCGGTGGGTTTATTCTTAGAAAATCCCTCACCCTAGAGGCCGGTGTAGGAGCATGAGAAGCATGGGCCCCTTGGTTGATTTGGTTGGCCATAAATGAGCCAATATGGTGATAGCATCCCGAAACTCTTCATGAAACACTTCCCTATCTTGACAAGCTTGAGGAGCGAAAGGAGCCGGTTATTCCTCGGGTGTACGAGCACTTCTTTCTCTTAGGATCGGCATAATCTAGAATAGTAAAGAACATTCGTAAGGGGAAAACCTTACTTTAACCCCTATAGCACGACATAGATCAGGAAGAAGTGAAACATTTCCTAAAATGCGTTATAGCCTCTTACTCATAATTGTGGTGCACTTCACAACCAAGAATAACACTTAATCAACGCGGTGTGTTGGATTCCAAGGACCATTAACAACCTAGCGCTCTTTTACCAAGTTTTTCATGACCAAGCCTAGGGCCTAGATGTGACACGGCAAATGGGAACCTGAAGGGACCCAAACAAGCCTCTAAGCATATCATACACACATCCTTGGTCGTGGAAGCAAAATAACAACAATATGAGATATAAATAAGGATAAGGGACTAAGGGAACTCTTTGATAACCGTAAAACATTCAATAGTCAAGATCATAGTATAATTACATCAATTGTTCCAACAACACCTCTAGAATAGATTGGGCAGGCCCCAAGATATTTTCCGGGCTCACCCTCATAGTATTAAAGTTCAACATAAAAAGCTAATAAAAGTAAGAGTGCAAAACTAGTGTCCCTGAACTTGAGGACTCAACAAAAGCTTATCTTCAAGATGTCAAAACTAGCCACGTGGAGGATTAGGTGCTCCAGTTCCTACATGGTAATATCATATAGACATAGAGTATGTGTTAGTACGTTTGAATGTTCTAAGTATGTAGGATGCACTGCAACAAGAGATAGGCAATATAGTAAAAAATGCATAATTATAAGCAAGGGCTAAATATAATAACAACATGGCATGCATGATCAATGCTTGAAGTAAAACATGCTTGTCTAGAACATATTACATGTGTAGGAAGAGACCATCATCATAGACCAAGCAAATTATTACTTGGAATCCAATGCATATCACCCCCTTTCAAGGTGATTGAGGTATCTACCCATCAATTGGTAGATGAGCATAGTACCCCCCCCAATCAAAGCGTTTAAGAAATATACCCCTCAACATGGTAGCACCCCCATCAAAGTGGCAAAGGTATATACCCCTCAATATGGTAGTTGGGCATGGCACCCTCCATCAAAGTGGTCAAGGTATATACCCTCAACATGGTGGATGGGCATATCACAACCCATCAAAGCGGTTGAGGCATTTCACCCCCTCAACAAAGTGTGGTCAACTTGCAAAAATACAGATACTTTTCATGAATTCAATACATACATACATTCCTTTCATCATCATAGAGTCACTTAACTTGTAAACCATGCCATGGACCATCAATAACCCAAGAATTCATGTCAAGATATTTTATCAAACATTTGGCAGGTGTGCAATGCTAGTTCAAAATAATGCAATTCAAGAGTGAAATATTATGAGAAAACTTAATGTAAATCAACCCACCAACACATGGTAAAACCCTCGTGTAAGATACCTTGAAATCCTTCATCAAATCTCAAATAGATCATAGTTTCATAGCCCAAAACATGCATAGTCACAATAGACAAACCATCTCATCGTATAAACTTAAATGTCACAATCCAAGCTTAGGGCCTAGACGTGACACGACAAATGGAGAACCCGAAGGAACCCCAAACAAGCCTCTAAACTTATCATTACACATCATTGGTTGCGGAAGAATATAAATAACATAAAAGAGTAACAAAGGGGGGCAACAGGACTAAGGGAAAAGCTTGCATAACATGTCCAACCATACCTTTAATACATAGATAAGAGTGGGGGCCAATACAAAGCAACTAGGCTCACCCTCATAGTCAAAATAGAACATAAGGAAAAATGTCTTAATACATAATAAGAGCAACATAGACTAAGGTCCCTGAAGTGGAGGACTCACCAACTAGCTTGAGTAGTATCAAACTAGCCATGTGGAGGAGGATGATCAACTTGTGCACCGGTTTTTACATGGTGATATCATGTAGGCAAGTGTATGCATTAGTACGTTTGAATGTACTAAGTATGTAGGATGCAATGCAACAAGAATTAGGCATCATAATCAAAATGCATAACAGTAGCCAGTAGGCATAATATAACAATATGACATATGTGACCAATGCATAAGTAAAATATGCTTAAGTAGCTCATGCTTAGATAGTATATCATATGTGTAGAAGAGACCAAGCTAGATTTTCAAAGTACAAACCCCTTGGTGGTTGATGATGGTTTCACCCTATTACCCTGGCGGTGTGGTACAAACCCCTCACATTGTTGATGATAATCACACCTTATCACCATAGTGGCAAAGTACAAACCCCTCACAAAGTTGATGATTACAAACCCCCACCTCTGTTACCTGGGCTCTTATCCCCCCGGATGTATGGTCTAATCAACACTTTAAATAGAGTCTATCTTAATCATAAGCTCATTTCATCATTATATAGTCATTCATATCATATCTCATGCTTTGGACCTTCAACTCCTAGAGAAACCACATTCAGACTTTTTATCAAATACTTAGAGGGTGCGTAATGCTAGTATAAAACCATAAAATATAGACGTGAAATCATGGAAGAAAATTCATTGTAAAATTATCAATCAGCACCTCACAACACCCTCAAGCAATATACATCAAAATCCCTCATTAAATCATATAATAAATCCAAGATTTATAGCTCAAAACCTAGCAAAACAATCACAGCTTTATATTGCTTTAATATAGTGTGCAGTGAATTTCATAATAAGCAAGACCCATTTGTAAACCAACTTTAAATCATGCAATTTGAGTAAAAGAACGCTTGGGTATCATGGGTGAAAGGAACCCATGAAAGAAACCCTCATACCTTAACTTAGAGATGAACTTGGTGAAGATTGGAGATGGAGACCTGAAGCTTGAAGAAGAACCTTGAAGGAGAACCTTAGCTTGGGGTGAGTGTTTTGGACTTGAATTTTGAGAGTGAAAATATGACTAAGTGCTTGAGTGAGTATCAGGAAATGTTTAGGATGATATGAGGGTGAAATAAGGATAAGTGTAGGCAAAAGCACATTTGAAAACACTTAGGCCCAATATTTAAAAGTCTTGGACCGAATAAAAAAATAGTCCACTTTTTGTACTCCCCGACGCGGATATGCCACTGGAAATTGCATTCTTAGAATTTCAAAATTGCTAATATTTTGCTCTTAAATCAGGGTTAGACCCTTTTTTTTCACCTAATTTTGACCCCCTGAACAAGAATAAGAAGTCAAATTTTTGAAATACCAAACGGATTTTGAGATATATGGAATTTAAAATTCTGGCATTCCGAGGCATATTTTCAGGCACTTTTTGGGGTCGTTTCATTAAAATAGGTAGAAATGTGTTTCCAATCAACATTTATAAAACCCCAACATAATTTGTAAATAATTCAGAATAAGTAATACCCATAAGTGACACAACTTGAAAATATGCAAGTTTCATAAAAAGGAGGGTTGGACACCATGAATGGAAGGACCCAATGGTAGAGACCCGCATACTTCAAATTTGGATTTTTTTGATGTATATTTGAATGAGAATTTGAAGCTTGAATGAAGTTCTTGAGATCCGGAATTGAGATTGGGACACTTGAATTTGGATGAAATATTTTGCTATGTGTTAGAGAGGGTTTTGATTGTTTTGAGTGATATAAGTTGAAAATAGCTAAGTGTAGGTATTTTTACGCATAGGAGGGCATGGAACCAAGACCACTATACCCTAGGCCAAAATAGAAAAAAAATAAAAAAGCCACAACACTGCTCCGCGATGGGTCCGTGTCGCGAAGCCAATGTGGATGCACACTGGAACTGCAAAGTTGGCAAAAATGCAATTTCGCTATGGGTCCTCTAAAATCAGGGTTATACCCATTTCCCACTCAATTTTTCCCCGATAAAGAATATGAAGTCGGGCTTTCGATATCACACACGAATTTTGAGATATATGAAAATTTCGATTGTGAGCATTTTAAAGCATATTTTCAGGGCGTTTTTGGGGACGTTTCACCTCCTTAAGTCTCTTTTTGGCTGTACCGGTTTACCTTGCTTGGTTCTATTTCCAGAGGCTATTGTAATCACAACAAGCGACGTAAGGGCAAACATTTACTGTTGTAGTCATGCCTAGTTGATATTGTGTGACCTACTGAGTCATCGGTTTCTCGATGAGAAGAGCTCGCTAGAGTGTCACCTTAGACGCCTCCCTGCTTCAGACTATGGGATTGAACAACCCATCCCCCCTCCCCCCCCCCAACAGAGAAGAACAAGAGAAAATTTAACCTACAATTATATTATTCAGGCAGAAAGTGTATTTACAAAAGTTTTGTAGCTTTGAGAGAATTTCCTAAAGATATTTCTCTCAGACTCTAGACTAAGGACTCTTTAAAGAAAGATTGGGACTTAGTTAAGCTTGTGACCAAGTTAAGCTTGTCCCTCTACTGAGGACTTGGCCTCCCTTTTATAGGACAAAGTTGGCTCTACAAACAGACTCTAAATTAAACAAAATTATCACACATGGCACACCATTTTAGGAATGCATGAGCCTTGTATTATTCTTAAAATAGTAAGCCTATGTAAAAATAGTAAGCCTTATCCGGAACAACTATTTTTATCTAATTTATTCAAAGCGAGCTCCACCTAATGTGTGAATGGAGCCTATGAAAACAAAACACAAAAACAAAAGCATGATTTTGGCATGTGACAATATGTGCAAGCTAGTGAGTCAACAACTTATAGGCGACTGCGAGCAAGTGTGTAAGCTACTTGTAGACATCTGGCAAGCTGGTAGGTAAGCTGTGTTGGCAGCATATAAGCAGGAGCGCAAGTTAATTGTAGGCGGCTTTGAAGCAAGTGGGTAAGATGCTAGTGTGGATACTTGGTGATGAAGTATTGAGGCTGGCTAGGTCACAAAGTTTGTGGTAGACATAGTGGCAAAAGATTATGGCTGACTTGGCGATGAAGCTTTGGGTTAAACTTGGTATGGAAGCTGAGGTAATTTTGGCGGACAATTTAGGTAAGTGATAAACTTTGGAGAAGGTGTTAATTTTGGCGTGGTAAAACTTGCACATGTCATCGGGTAGCATCGGACTATGCTGAGGTTAAAGGTGTCGCTGGCAAGTGTGAGTATCCTTTTTCCATCTACCAATCACCATCGTGTTTCTTTTTGCTTAGGTCTTTGTTCTCAAGACCTTTTCTTAGTGATCGAGTGAAGTACATGTACTTGCTCATCGGTCCTGTAACATTATGATTCCATTTCTATGATTTCAGCCTTATGCTCGCATGGTTGATTGCTGGTGTTTCCTGAGTTTCATTCGACCTAGCAGTGAACCTCTTTTAAAATGTCTCTGGTCAGGACAGGAAGCCTGCCATGATATTATCCTTTCCTTTGAGGTGCTTTACCTGGAATTTATAAGGAGAAAACCATTGTGCCCATCAAAGGATCTGAGGGTTAGGAATGATCTTAGGATTTAACTACTTCATCTTTGAAAAGGCTTTCATATCTATCTCAATCAGAAATTCTATATGAATCATAAAGAAGTTGAACTTCTCAATGCCATTTTTTACAGCAAGGATTTCCTTGAAGGTGGAGTGGTAGCATTGTTCTGCATCCTTAAATCTCCCGCTGGTATATCTGCATATTTTGCGAATGCCATCTTTTTCCTCTAGGAGGATAGCATTCCTGTATTCATTTCTCTCAATAGTCTGTATGATCTTCAAACCATCCGAGGGAATGTTGAGGGCCTCAATGTCCTTGGTTATGTTCTTGATATGGCGTACTTCATCGCCTTGGTCCTTTCCCCAAACTGGACTATTTTTCTTTAGCATCTTGGTGAGTGGAGCAATATAGATTGACATTAGGGATAAAGTCTCAGACGTAATTAATCACACCTAGGAACTGTTGGAGTTGCTTTTCGTCATGTTGGTGTCGGGAAACTTGAGCGATTCCTGGTAGATATGTGGCCTTGGGTGGTAAACTCCATGAGAAAAATGCATTCCTAAGAAGTCTATCTCATCCTTCATACGAATCATTTTCTTCATGGAGAGTATAATTCTTCACTAATTCATGGAATTGGTAGAGAATGGCATAACATTCCTCGCAGTATCACTAAATAGCAGGATATCATCGATATAGATTAGTGATGTGTGGAGGATGGACTAGAAGATTTGGATCATGGCCTTTTAGAAAAGTGAGGGTGTTGGTTTGAGCCCAAATGGCACGACCTTCCACTGATAATGGTGGTCGAGTATGCAGAAGTTGGTCTTGGGCATCCTCAGGGTGTACACCTAGTTGCCAGAAGCCTTACTTGAGATCAAACTTTGAGAAGTAGGTGGCTTAGGCTAGTTGTGAGAAAAAGGTCAGCGTATTTGGAATTGATAACTTATCATCCAGTGGAAGTGATTGAGAGGCTAATAGTTGATCACTAGTTAGAGTATTCCTCTAGTCTGTTCAGCTCACTTGTTGATATAGAATGACTCAAAAGCCCATTGTAAATCGATGGTTCGATCAGTCTGAATTCCAGTAACTCTTCACATTTCTTTTTGGCAAGTTGGAGATGTTTTGGGTTCATTCCTAAGTGACTTGCATATTTTGGATTGATGTACTCATTCTTCTTGAATGAGAGTCTCATGAAAAGCTCTTCATTCAACCATAAGGGGTTACCATGATTTTTCTAAACTCATTATTTGAATCGACATATGATTCCTCGATGAGCTGATGTTCAACACCCTTGATCTGCTCTTCTTCTATGATAGGAAATAGCCTTGTGACGGTCATATATAGATTGAATTTATCTTTAAAAAGTATGCCCTGCGTTCGAACCTTGAGCTGATTATTGAATTACTTGTAGATGTCAAACTCTATGATAAGGTCCGTCTCTGGGACAAAAGATCCAGGTATTTGTGTTCGAAACTTACTCCTGGAAAGAAATCAATCATGATTGGGTCATTCGTGATGGCTCTAGCAGTCAAAACTCCTTTAGAGGCAGTGTTGAAGTGTTTCGAGTGTGGAATCCACTTCGTCTTGGGAAGAATGTTGGGTTGAGCATTGACACTGTTGCTCCTGTGTCCATGAAGGCAATAACTTGGATTGGTTTGGTCCAGTTATATAGGTATATTGCCAATTGGATGTGGGGTATTTTAGAATGGGCGATGATACCGACTTCATTGGCTCAAGATGTCTGGAATAAGGCATCTTCTGGTTGGGCACATTCATCATCTTCCTTATGGCCATTACTGCTATGAGCGACTACATCTGCTAATACCTGAGTGGCTCTTTGTGCCTTTCTTGAGTAAGGGCAATCTGTGGTTTTTGGCATCTATAGACCTTTCTTTTGGAACATCTGGGCTGGCTGGCTGTTGATAACTCATCATCCTCTGGTGAAATGAGAGATCATTCGAGTCTCAAAGTAAACACACAAACGGGAAGAAAACACACACACATAAAATGGCTCTGATATAATGTAGGGTGAGTGGAGGTAAGTAGGGGCTGCGGGAGGACACCACAAACAGGAACTTCGAGACCGGGACCCTGGTGGCACGGACAGGATACAGGCGGTATGGGACCGAATTCCATGCAAGATCAACTCAGGCACCACCACTACAACGTTTTTAGCGTCTTGTCATTGTAAGGCAGCATGCCATCCCAAGTCCGCTGGTTTTTTGAGCATAATAACGACCTTACCAACCCAACATTAAAACATACGATAAGTTTTTTTGACTTTTTTGGGCTTTCTACATGGGCTTCAATTGACACTCCCTAGCCTATAGCGCCCTTCAACTTACGCCCTCCTCAAGTCTCTTTCTGGTCGTATAGGTTTACCTAGCTTGGTTCTATTTCCAGAGGCTATTGTAATCACAACAAGCATGCGTAAGGGAAAGCATTTACTGTTGCAGTATTGCCTAGTTGATATTGTGTAACATACCGAGTCATTGATTTCCCGATGAGCAGAGCTCACTAGAGTGTCACATTAGACCCCTCCCTGCTCCTTTAGACTACGATACCGAATAACCCATCCCCCTCTTAAGAGAGAAGAAGAACAAGAGAATGTTTAGCCAACAATCATATTATTCAGACAAAAAGTGTATTTACAAGAGTGTAGAAACTTTGAGAGAATTTTGTAAGGATATTTCTCTCGGACTCTAGACTAAGGACCCTTGAAAGAAAGATAGACTCAGTTAAGCTTGTCCCTCTACTAAAGACTTGGTCTCCCTTTTATAGGAGAAGGTTGGCCTTACGAATCGACTCTGAAATAAAAAATATTGTTACACATGTCACACCATTTTAGGAATAGCTGGACCCTACTTTATTCTAAAAGTAGTAAAGCTATCTACAAATAATAAATCTTATCAGGACTTACTATCTTTATCTAATTTATTCAAACTGGGCCCCACCTAACATGTGAACGGAGCCTACTAAAACAAAAAGAGAAATCAAAAGCTTGATGTTTGTCACGACCCAAGCCTAGGGCCTAGACGTGATCGGCGAATTGGGAACCCGAAGGAACTCCAAACAAGACTCATAGCATATCATTACACATCCTTGGTCGTGGAAGAAATTAAATTAACAATAAGAAATAAGCATAAACAAGGGAATTGGGACTAAGGGTAAACTCCCATAGCATAACATCAAGAACAAGAGATTCAAGGCTTGTAGCATAGATACATAACATGTCCAACAACGCCTCTACTACATAGAAAAGAGCGGGGGCCAAGACAAGGAACCGAGCTCACCCTTGTAGTCAACACATAACCAAAAGAAACATAGTCCTAATACATAGGAAGAGATTATAAGCAACATCCCGTAATGGAGGACTCACCAACAAGCTTGTAGGACAATCAAACTAGCCACGTGGAGGAGGAGGATGATCAAGCGGTGCTCCGGTTCCTACATGGTGATATCATGTAGACATAGAGCATGCGTTAGTGCGTTTGAATGTACTAAGTATGTAGGATACAATGCAAGAAGAGATAGGCAACATAGGCAAAATGCATAATCATAAGCAATGAGTGGCATATAACAATATGACATGTATGAATGATACTTGAAGTAAAACATGCTTATATAGAACATAACATATGTGTAAGAAGAGACCAT